>JAWQFJ010001767.1:188910-191410 GCA_034096865.1 Theodoxus fluviatilis
TATCGTGGCTGATGAAGGGTCCAAACCAGAGATACTGTCCAGGATAGCACAAACAACAGCAGCATTGGCAAAGTTGAAGCCAATATGGCGTGACAGAAATATGACTCTGGCGTCGAAGATCTGGCTCGTGCGCACGCTGGCCATGTCCGTATTCTTGTATGCATGCGAGTCCTGGACACTCGCATCTGAACTACAGAGACGGATACAAGCCCTGGAAATGAGATGCTACCGCAAGATTCTGAACATCTCATATAAAGACCATGTCACGAATGAGGAAGTCAACAACAGGATCAGGAGAGCAATTGGACAGTACGAAGACTTGCTCTCAATAGTAAAAGCTGAAGTGGTATGGTCACGTGTCAAGAGGCAGTGGACTGGCCAAGACCATCCTGCAAGGTACTGTACCAGGTGGGAGAAGGAGAGGCAGGCAGAGAAAGAGGTGGGAAGACAACATCAAAGAGTGGACAGGCTTGACCTTTGCTGACTCACAGCGAGCCACAGAGGATAGAGCTCGATGGAGGAAGATTGTCCGAAAGTCATCAGTGGTGCCTCAACAACCCATCTCAGGGTTAATAGACTGAACTGAACTACTCATAATTGATACTCATTTCTAACCCATTTTAGTTAGCTGTAGATCAACTTCAATCTTTTGGTACTTTTTTTTAAAGGGACACATCAGTTTATTGTGAAGATCTCTAAATCGGCAACCAGCCTCCTTTCCACTAAAATGGACCACAGCTCGATTTCGCTACAGGTCTCGCTCTGACCAGCTCAGACGATTTTTCGTGATCAGTGACCTTGCATAGCCTTGCGAAGGCTGACTGGCCGTAAAACTCCACTCATGCATATTCATTATTCGTCTTCAGTCATTCAGCAGTGCAAGAGCAGCGAGTTCCGCTGTTCCACAGGACGCTGCATCCCCAACACGTGGAAATGCGACGGTGAAAGCGACTGCGATGACGGTGCCGATGAAACAGTCGAGAGCGAATGCCGTAAGTGGCTCTTTTGGGGAAGTTCTCTCCAGAATCTGATCAAATCCGTTGGACGGAGGTAGTTTTTGGAATGGTGGTGGTGGTGGTGGTGGTGGTGGTGGTGGTGGTGGTGGTGGTGGTGGTGGTGGTGGTGGTGGTGGTGGTGGTGGTGGTGGTGGTGGTGTTGGCGATGATAATGATGATGATAATGATGGTGGTGGTGTTGGCGATGATAATAATGATGATATCAGTGGTGGTGGTGATGTTGGCGATGATGCTGCTGGTGGTGGTGATGGTGGTGGTGGCGATGGTGGTGGTGGTGGTCATGATGATTGTGGTGGTGGTGGTCATGATGATGATGGTGGTGGTGGCAATGGTGGTTGGAGTGGTCATGATGATGATTGTGATGGCGGTGATGGTGATGGTGGTGGTGATGGTCATCATGGTATAATAATAATGACGTTGGTGGGGATGATGGTGGGAGTGGGGGTGATAGCGGTGATGATGGTGGTGATGTTGGTTGTGGAAGTGGTGGTGTTGGTGATAGTGATGGAGATGATGGTGGTGGTGGTAGTGGTGATAGTAATGGAGATGATGCTGGTGGTGGTGATAATGGTGGTAGTGGTGGCAGCGGCGATGGTCTTGGATGTGGTGGTGGTGGTGGTAATGGTGATATTGGGGGTGTTTGTGGTTGTGATTGGGAAGGTGGTGATGGTTGTGATAATATTGACTGTTGTAGCGATGATGGTGGTTGTGCTGGTGGTAGTGATGGTTGTGGTGGTGATGATAGTGGCATTGTTGATTACGGTGATGGTGATAGTGGTGATGATGGTAGTTGTATTCGTGGGAGTGATGGTGGTAGTGGTGATTGTGGTGTGGTGATGGTGGTAGTGGTGATGGTGGGAGTGTTCATGGTGGGAGTGATGGTGATAGTGATGGTGGTAGTGATGGTGGTGGTAGTGATGGTGGTGGTGATGGTGGTAGTGGTGGTGGTTGTGGTGGTGGTAGTGATTATGATGGTGATGGTGGTAGTGATGGTAGTGGTGATGGTGGTAGTGATGGTTGTGGTGGTGATGATAGTGGCATTGTTAATGACTGTGATGGTGGTAGTGGTGATGATGGTAGTGGTATTCGTGGGAGTGATGGTGGTAGTGGTGATGGTGGTAGTGGTGACTGTGGTGTGGTGTGGTGATGGTGGTAGTGGTGATGGTGGGAGTGGTGATGGTGGGAGTGATGGTGGTAGTGATGGTGGTAGTGATGATATTGTAGTGGTAGCGATGATTGTGGTAGTGATGATGGTGGGAGTGATGGTGGTAGTGGTGGTGGTGGTATTGATGGTGGTGGTAGTGATGGTGGTGGTGATGGTGGTAGTGATGGTGGTTGTGGTTGTGGTAGTGATGGTGGTGGTGATGGTTGTAGTGGTGGTGGTTGTGGCGGTGGTAGTGATGGGTGTGGTGGTGATGGTGGTGGTGATGGTGGTAGTGGTGGTGGTTGTGGTGGTGGTAGTGATGGTGGTGGTGATGGTGATG
>JAWQFJ010001767.1:198910-208910 GCA_034096865.1 Theodoxus fluviatilis
TCAGGCAAAGTCCTCTCGATAAGTGAGCAGCTGTCACAAAACCAGTCCCAACTTGAATTGTCAGGTTTAGAGATGCTTTTTGTGTTTTTGTTTTGTAGATTTTTTGGTTGCTTTTTAGGGGAGGGAGACATACAGACAGACAGACATACAGACAGACATACAGACAGACAGACAGACAGACAGACAGACAGACAGACAGACAGAGTTTAAATACTAATAATATTGGATAAAAACTTCAGAATGAAAGCCCATTTAAAGGTAGAGAGTCATGCCAATGGCAATTTTGAGGTAATGGCTACCGAAGTTTTCCTACAAAGGTTCTATGCAGTGGTGGTGTGGCATACAAAGTTAAATTCCACACGGTTAAACACGTATTTCAGGCAAGTGGTTCGAGGACATGAATAGGTGTCCCTTTCATGCATTTCTGAAGGGAACCCTACCACGTATTTCACTGCTAGGACGCCAAATCGCCAGTCAACGGTCCCAATTGCTACCTGCACAGGACAGGAGATGGAAGCTTGAGCTCTGGGCAGGTTATGACTCGAAAGGTGTGTTTTCCCTTCAGGTGACCTACCCGTGCTGCTGGTGTCCAACCGCTACTACATTCGAAAGATCTTCCCCCAAAACGGTTCCATGGACATGGTTACCAAGCAGCTGACCAACTCTGTGGCCATCGACTTCGACTACGCCAGTGGCTAC
Source organism: Theodoxus fluviatilis (assembly GCA_034096865.1). Taxonomy (NCBI): domain Eukaryota; kingdom Metazoa; phylum Mollusca; class Gastropoda; order Cycloneritida; family Neritidae; genus Theodoxus; species Theodoxus fluviatilis. The sequence continues at coordinate 199,610 of JAWQFJ010001767.1, forward strand.
ATCTACTGGTCAGACATCACCACCAGCAACAGCAGCATCAACCGCATCGCCCTCAACGACTCCAGCAAAACTGTGGAGGTACGGTCCTGTCTCAGCCTGGTGTAGTTCCATTCGAAGTGAATGAATGAATGAATGAGAGTGAATGAATGAATGAATGAGAGTAAATGAATGAATGAATGAATGAATGAGTGAATGAATGAATGAATGAATACAAGTGAATGAATAAATGAATGAGAAAACGGTGAATGAATAAGGAAGAAAGGAAGGAATGGGAGTGAATGAATGAATGAGAAAATGGTGGATGAATGAATGAATACAAGATACAAGATACTTTATTGTCCTCATTGTTACAAGGAAATTAGTTTTATCGGTGGCAAAAACATAATACATACATACAAAAACAGAAACGTACAAGAAATTAACTCAATCACAGCCCTCAAGTTATGGAGTCCACACACTAATCATAGGCCATAACATAAGATAGCATGCAATTGTATCATAATTTATTACTCTAACAAATGTAATAACACCATGTTACTTCGTAAATATACTTAAGGAATAAGGAAGAAAGGAAGGAATGGGAGTAAATGAATGAATGAGAGCAGATGATTAATGAATGAATGAATGATGAACAATTCAAGAATAAAGAAATAAACTAACAAATAATAAATAAATGGATAAAGATGAATTAACGAACGAATGAATTCATGTGAGTGACAAAACGAATGGATGAAGGAAGGACCTAAGTGATGAACAAACATATGAATGTAAGAATTGATGACTTTGTTGTGTAGATTTCTTGGCCATTGAGATTAGTGGAAAGAGCAAGGGACATGGAGAGTGTTAACAACCTAAACTCTCTGAAGACTGGTGACCATTGCATACCCAACGTGTAAGCCTGGGGAAATAAAGTTGGGCTTTTTTCTATGACGTTGCTGCCCACTGCTACAGGTGCTGCACAACACGACGGTACGGAACCCCGACGGTCTCGCTGTGGACTGGGTGGGCAGGAACCTGTACTGGTGTGACAAGACAACAGACACCATCGAAGTCTCTCGCCTGGACGGGAGGTACCGCAAGGTCATCTTCCGTGAGAAGCTGCAGGAACCGCGCGGGCTTGAGGTAAGGCTGAGATGAGAGTCTCACTGTTTTCTTACAATGCCACTACTCGTTTCTTCTTCTTAAGTCGTTGGGGATGGGGGTTGGGGTTGGGGAAATGTGTTCATTCTTCTTGGGGGGATGTGTAGGGGCTTGCTGACAAATACTTTCTTTTCTCTTTTTGTCTTCACGTGAACCAACACTCGTTTTCGCCATTTTTCTATGTTTTGAGTTTATAGAAGACAAACTTCCAGAGAACTAGTGTTGCAGCAATGTGTTTTTTTTCTATGCTCGGAAATTTAGAGAGGAGAAGAAAGTGAGGGCAGATATTTGATGTGAATGTGAAGCATAATATCTGTATATATATCAAGTTGTACCAAAACCGGTATCATCTCTCTCTCTTTCTCTCTCTCTCCCTCTCTCTCTCTCTCTCTCTCTCTCTCTCTCTCTCTCTCTCTCTCTCTCTCTCTCTCTCTCTCTCTCTCTCTCTCTGTGCAGGTGTTCCCCGCAAGAGGCTTCCTCTATTTCACCGACTGGGGAGACAGCTCGCACATCTCTCGCATCCACATGGACGGCACCAACTGGCAGGCCATTATCAAGGAGGGGTTGGCTTGGCCCAACGCCCTGACCATCGACTACGTCACTGAGAAAATCTTCTGGGCGGATGGCAGGTAAGAACGTTCGCCCTTAACTACGTCACCAGGCAAAGATTATGGGCTGATGAATGGTGAGGACGACGCTGTAGACTACTACATTTGGGGTGGATGGGGGATTGGGGAGCTGTAAACCCCTCCTACCCCTCCTGCCCCTCCCACCCCCATTGAGCTGACAGTAGGTACGATCACGTTACGTTACTCAAGGGGAAAATTTTCAGGGCTGATGGTTCCATAGACTAATACATAGAGAAGACTGTATGGGTCGATAGCATGTAAGAGTGCCATTAACTAAATCACCTAGATGTAGAAAATCGTCTGGACTAATGGGTGATAGGGACATTGTAGAGTACAACATGGAAAAATCATCAGGGCTGATAGCAGGTTAGATCACCTTCAATTCTACAAGATTATCTTCTGGGTTGGTAGTAGGTAAGAGCGCAATCTAAGTAAATCACAAGAAAACAATGTAGATTGAAAGGTGATGACACTGTAGAGTGTAACGTGGAAAACATTACTCTGGACTGATAAGACTACAACATGGAGAAAGAAGGGCATTAAATACATCACGAAGAAAATCCTGTGAGCTGGTAAATCTATATATATATATCTCTATATAAAACCCAAACGGTTTCCGTCTATCTGTCCGTCCGTTCTATGCGTTCGGCCGCCCATGCACGGATCTCTGCGACATTTGGCATGTCACTCCCCCGTGACTGGATGGGGGTAGCCGTCGCGTTTTGGAAGGCATACCTCCGACCGTTCCGGAGATATTTCCTCTGGAACTTTTTAGTCATGGGACTGTTGACGGCAAAGGGAGGCAACTCGGCTCCAACGTGTGCTTCGTGAGAGGGTAAAGAGAGGCAACTCGACTCCAATGTGTGCTTCGTGCTGCATGAGGTTTTACGGGTCACTCGCTCATCTCATCATGCGTTGATGTTTGGGGAATGTGAGGGAAAAGGTGGAGACGGGAAAAGGTGGAGATGGGTAAACCATCTAGTAATAAATATAGTTTAGGCTACTGCTTAAAATCAACATTTTGGGCTGATAAGCATGCACGATAACCATAGACTTCAACATGGACACATTCTCAATTGCTTTTCTTGCCGATAGTCACGATCTCGTGTATAAGACTCTACCTGATTATTTCAATGTGTGTGTTGTATGATGGGAATGATTTTATCTGTGTGTATGTCCCACCTGATAGGTCGGAGGCATAATAATAAAGGAATCGTATGAACTCTACATTATTATTATTATTATAAATCACTCTTATACCGCGCGATACTCCCACTCAGTGAGACTCAAAGCGCTTCAGCCGATGTCGAGGCTGCCTCTCAGTGTGTAGTGTCTCAAGTCAATGAGACCAGTGTCCTGCTGCCAAGGGCGCTGGCACACTGTTTTCCACAAAGGAAAGGTCCATGATGAAAGGTCCATGATTCGAAGCATTGCTTGGTCTGTTTCCTTGGGGCCATCAGCCATTTAACAGTAAAGGTGGTTAGTTTTTAATGTGTATGTGGTTTTTTTAATATATTTGTTCATTCTCATTACCACTTCCTGTCTTCTTGCATCCCTCTGCGAGTTGGGTGTAAAAATAGACTCAACGCATGTTCCCCCGTGATTTGCGAAAAAGTCAAATAACCAGGAAATACCCAAATGGACTTGCTTGTACTTTCACCTGCTCTGGTGATTTTCGCGGTCAGCGGCCTTACATCACCTACAAATACTAATGGGCCGTGAAACTCCACCCATCCATCCGTCACCTTGTGGGCTGGGGGTAAGAATAGGCCCACCGCGACCCCCTATGCATCCAAACAATAAGAATAACCCGCTTTAGTGATTTTTGTGGTCGGTTCCCTTACACAGCCTACAAAGGCTGATGGATTGTGAAACTCCAATCATCATCATCATCATCATCATCATCATCATCATCATCAATCATCATCATCATCATCATCATCATCATCATCATCAATCATCATCATCATCATCATCATCATCATCATCATCATCATCATCATCATCATCATCAATCATCATCATCATCATCATCATCATCATCATCATCAATCATAGTCCTCATCAAACATCATCATCGTCGTCATCATTATCATCATCATCGTCGTCGTCGTCGTCGTCATCCTCCTCCTGCCTTCTTACAGTCTGGACTACATCGGCATGGCCAATTTGGACGGCAGCATGCGGAGGAACGTCATCAGCGACAACTTCCAGATCTCCCACATCTTCGCCCTGACTACCTTCGAGGACAAGATCTACTGGACGGACTGGGAGAAGATGGGCATATTCTACGCCCACAAGTTCACTGGCGAGAACATCACACAGCTGAACACGCTTCTGCACCGACCCATGGACATCCAGGTGTATCATGAACTGCGCCAGGTGCCAGGTGAGAAGATGCTCCTCTTCGGTTGAGTCTTGCTGAGGTCGTGTACTGTGGAATGGTTGGAGTGAGTGTGTGCAACTAATGAGTCGTACTATGATCCATGTGCTGTGTTGAGATGGTCGTTTCGGGGATCTGCCTTTGATGTTGTTGTCATTCTCTCTCGACGCAACATCATGAAATGTCAAAATATTTGTCAAAATGTAGACTAAAAATATATTGTTTTGATCATGCCTACGTCTTTTATTCACATTTGGGGCTTTTTTTCTTCAAGCTTTTGTAATTCAATAATAAAGTTATTTGGAAAATCTCTCAAAAGTGAATTAACTGAATCTTGCTCATTTTATGTTGTAATTGTGCAATTTATTCCTGTGTCTATAAATAAACATGCAACTATAAATGGGATTTATCAGAGGATTAATAAGTTTTTATTTTGATTGTTTTCACACTTTCAGTGAAAGCTTGCATGTCCTCAACTAAGAGAAGGAAAGCAAGCGAATCATTCTTGAATGCTTCAAAAAAGGCTCATGTTCTGATTGCTTCGACCGTAATCGATCTGAGAATGGCACAATGGTACCTTAATTTTCATCGTGGGGTTATCATTATCTCCCTTATCACTAATCAGTTACTGCTGTGTGATCGATGACTTCCAGTTGAGGATAATCTCTGTAAAATAATCGCAGCCTATCGATCATCACCGTATAATTGCTGACTTTTAGAAGAAAACAATCCATGTTTTGAATAAAACGGTACTTAATCACCCACTACTTCTTGATCGCTGACTTTCAGTTTAAAAACCCAGCAGTTCCTGTTTAGAATATGTAACCGATTGCTCAATGCTTTGTGGTTGACGACTTTCAGTAAGGAACAATATGTGTAGAAACAGTTGTACTTTATCACTGTCTACTGTATGATGGCTTACTCTCAGTAAAGAATAGCCTGTTTAATCAAGAAATGTAGCTAATAACTCAGTACAATTTCTGTGAAAACAGTTATAGCTCATCACTCAACTGTATGATTAGTCAGTTTCAGTAAAGATTAAACAAGAAATGTAGCTAATCACTCAGTGCTGTATGATTGCCGACTTTCCGTCAGGAGCAATTTTTGTGAAAACAGTTGTAGCAAATCACTCTTTTGTGAATGTTTGGTTACTTTTAGTAAAGACTAGTCTCTGTTTAAACAAGAAATGTAGCTAATCATTACTGTGTAATTGCCGACTTTCACTTAGAAACAATCTCTGTTAAAACGATTGTATCTCATCATTCATCATTGCACGAATGTTGACTTGCAGTCAAGGACAGTCCATGCGAAACTGATTGTATCTCATCACTCATCACTGCATGAATGGTGACTTTCAGTAAGAAACAATCTCTGTTAAAACGATTGTATCTCATCATTCATCATTGCACGAATGTTGACTTGCAGTCACTTAGGACAGTCCATGCGAAACTGCTTGTACCTCATCACTCATCATAGCTTGAATGTTGACTTTCAGGAAGAAACAATCTCTGTGAAAGGGATTGTAGCTCACACTCATCAGTGCATAAATTATAACTCGCAGTGAAGGACAATCCATGTGAAACTGATTGTACCTTATCACTGATCACTGCTTGAATGGTGACTTGCAGTGAAGGACAATCCATGCGAAACTGATTGTACCTTATCACTGATCACTGCTTGAATGGTGACTTGCAGTGAAGGACAGTCCATGCGAAAACTACGGGAGCTGCAGCCACCTGTGTCTCCTGAGACCCACTGCACGGGGCGAGGGCATCGAGCGCGTGTGTGGTTGCCCTGAGAACCACTACCTGGCCTCGGACAAGCTCAGCTGCATCTCCAACTGCACCAGGTGTGTTATGGGGCAGCTGGGTGACTTTTACCCGGGTTTTGGAGTCGCCTCATCCTGAATGTATGTGTCTCTCTTTTTTGGTTCCCTGCTGGCCAATTTATATATTTAAAAATAACCTTTTTGTATCACCAGGATCGTTCTACATGTTTTCATGCATCCTTACTCACAGATTTGCAAACATATATTCACTCTGACGAAGACACAAATAGTCTCAGCTGCACCGTTACGCAGCCTTTCCTAGTCATTACAAAGCTGGTTGTCCCTTGTTTTTGCTTGTGGATGGACGCGCTAAAGTTGAAGTTTACAATTTACCAGCTCAGCTCTCACAGGTACCTACGTTACACAAGCATGGGGCGAAGCATTGTAGGTAAGCCACCTTGCTCGAGGCTGCAGCTGGGATCCAAGCAGCCTCGAACACTACACTCACGCAGGTCAAGCGCGATGACCACTCGACCACAGAGCCCCACTGGCCCTATAGTGAAAGTAATACTGATGGATTCCTCGAATTAGGGCAGTGAAAATGTATTCCAAAGGTGGCAGGAGGTGAAAGGGAAAGTTTATTGATCATCCTATGAAGGAGACGGTTTTATCATAGACCTTCCAGAGTATGCGTCCTTCAGCACACTAATAGCAGCCCTTCTGCACTGCCTTCCTACAGAGCTGCCTGCCTGTAGCTCGGGGCTTAGAGTAGGCCCACATCGTCTCTGTACGCATTTTGTAAACGGTGAAAAACTATGGAAATCAAGTCCTGACTAGTTCTTACTCTAAATCTCTAGTGATTGTCGTGGTCAAAGCTCTTACACATAGTTGCAAAGGCTGCTAGGCTGTAAAACTTCATTCATTCATTTTGTTCGTACATTCATTCAATTGTTCATCAATTCATTACGGTGACGCATTCACGCCCACAGTGCCCAGTTCCTGTGCAACACGACGTCCAAGTGCATTCCCTCCTGGTGGAAGTGTGATGGGCACTCGGACTGTGAGGACCACTCTGATGAACCCAGCACTTGCGGTGAGTCTCTCCTGCTCCTTATTTGACTTGACTTACCTACCTACCTACCTACCTACCTACCTACCTACCTACCTACCTACCTACCTACCTACCTACATATTTCCCTACCTACCTACCTACCTACATATTTCCCTACCTACCTACCTACCTACCTACCTACCTACCTACCTACCTACCTACCTACCTACCTACCTACCCACCTAATTACCTACATTCCTACCTACCTACATTCCTTCTTACCTACCTTCCTACCTAACCCACCTACCGACCGAATGACCGACATAGCTAGCTTGCTTACTTTACTTACTTTACTTTATTTTACTTACTTTACTTACTTTACTTACTTTACTTACTTTACTTACTTTACTTACTTGCTTACTTCCTGCATTCCTGCCTTCCTTACTTCCTTACTTAATTTAATTTTCCTTCCTTACTTCCTCCCTAACTTCCTTACCTATTTACTTACACACTTACTTACACACTTACTTATTTACTTACACACTTACACACATACTTGCTTACTTAGTGACTTACTTACACACTTACTTACTTACTTAGTTACTTACTTAAACACTTACTTACACACTTACTTATTTACTTACTTACTTACTTACTTACTGATTGACTGACTGACTGACTGACTGACTGACTGGCTTACGTACTCACTTCACCCCTGCTGATGTATAAGCAATCACCAAGAGACCTCTAGAGCCCTTTGTCTTGAGCCCTTGCCTCTGTTTGGCTCCAAATAAAACTCATCCTCTTGGAGGCAGTTTCTCCCCTGGGCTTTCTCTCTCTTCCCATCAGTGCTCCAAGTCAGGGCCTGCCTGCTGATGTTGGCCTCTGACATTTTGACGTTAGCTACCCCCTGTGGGTGGGGGGGCTGAGAATAGATCCACCTTGTCTAACTCACTATGGGGGTCGTAAAGGGAGAAAGACAAGAGAAATGGAGGCTTGATTTGCACTTACTCTCATCTAACCCGCTGTATTGAGTTCCATGATCATTATAGCCTACAAAGGCAGATGGGCCACCATGAAAACTTCATTCCGATCTGCTCATTCTGTTGGCAGTAGCTCCTCAGAGACTGCTGTCATGAGGGATAGTCAGATGAGACCCTGCATCAGTAAATCAGACCAAAGTGTTAAAACTTAAGGAAAATGTTCGAAACTAATGCCACGGATAACAGTGAACTCGTAGCACATGTGATTATTTTACCCATACTTTTTATAAAGTGATTTGTATGATGATGTTGGCAGTTGTTATTATTGTTGATGTTGTTATCATTGCATTATCTTCTTTTCTTCTCCTCCTCCTCCTCCTCCTCCTCCTCCCTCCCTCCCTCCCTCCCTCCCTCCCTCCTCACTTCCACCCCCCCCCCCCACCCCCACCCTCCTCGCTCCTCCTCACCTCCTCCTCGACTCCTCCTCCTACTCCGCCTGCTCCCCCTCTCCCATACCTCCTCCTCCTAATCCTCCTCCTCCTCCTTCCACCTCCTCATCCTCCTCCTCCTCCTCCTCCTCCTATCCTCCCTTCTCCCTCCCTCCTCCTCCTCCTACGTCCTACTCCTCCTCCTCCTCTCCCTCCTCCTCCTCCTCTCTTCTCCCTTCCCTCCTCCTCCACTCCTCCTCCTCCCTCCTCTCCACCCCTCCTCCTCCTCATCCTCCTCCTCCTCCTCCTCCTCCTCCTCACCTCCCTCCTCCTCCTCTCTCTTCCTCCTCCTCCCTCCTCCACCTCCACCCTCCTCCCCTCCCTCCTCCTCCCCCCCCTCCCCCCCCCTCACCCTACCCCTCCTCCTCCTCCTCCTCCTCCTCCTCCTCCTCCTCCTCCTTCCTCCTCCTCTCCTCCTCCTCCTCCTCTCCTCCTCCTCCTCCTCCTCCCTCTTCCTCCTCCTCCCCCCTCCTCCTCCTCCCTCCCTCCTCCTCCTCTCTCCTCCCTCCTCCTTCCTCCTCCTCCTCCTCCCTCCTCCCTCCTCCTCCCCTCCCTCCTTCCCCCTCATCCTCCTCCTCCCCCTCCTCTCCCCTCCTCCTCCTCCTCTCCTCCTCCTCCTCCTCTCCTACTTCCTTCTCCCTCCTCCTCCTCCCTCCCCCACTCCCCTCCCTCCTCCATCTCCCTCTCTCTCCCGCCCTCTCCCTCCCTCCCTCCTCCTCCCACTCCCCTCCTCCCTCCTCCTCCTCCTCCTCCTCCTCTTCCCCCTCCCTCCTCCTCCTCCTCCTCCTCTTCCTCCTCCACCTCCCTCCTCCTCCTCCTCCCCTCCTCCTCCTCCCCTCCCCTCCTCCTCCTCCTTTCT
>JAWQFJ010001767.1:211410-216410 GCA_034096865.1 Theodoxus fluviatilis
AGAGAGCGTTCCTAGTCAGGGAGCTCGACCAGTGGTCAGATGTCCTGCCCTCCCGCCTGCCCGCTCCCCCGTTGTCGCTTGCAACTAGTGGTAGCGACGCTCAAAGCATTGCAGATCCTTGAGTTGGGAGTCTTGGACAAGGTGCTTAACAAGCATTGCTTCTTTCCACGAAGGAGTACACCAGATACCTGTGAGGGCAGTGTCAGCACTTTAAGAAAAATTAATCCTTCTTTCTGTGTGGCTGTGAACCGGCATGAGGTTGGAATACTCCCAGGGAGAGAAAATGACGCTGGTGTGCGTCTTTTGTCTGTCACTGGGTTTGATGTCAGGAGCCAGTGAAGGATTGATCAAGCAGTCCAAAGATCGGGGGATAAAGGGGAGAGTGACTTGAGACCCAGACATGGGTGACATGTAGAGCTCTATGTAAAGCGACACCTTAACCTTTAACTCACATGCAGAGTGTTGCCTTGCCAGCACACCTCTGTCAGTGTGCATGTGTGACTGCCTTGCCAGCACACTTATGGCACTGTGCCTGTGTGACTGCCTTGCCACCACATCTCTGTCACTGTGCCTGTGTGACTGCCTTGCCACCACACTTATGTCACTGTGCCTGTGTGACTGCCTTGCCACCACACTTATGTCACTGTGCCTGTGTGACTGCCTTGCCACCACACTTCTGTCACTGTGCCTGTGTGACTGCCTTGCCACCACTCTTATGTCACTGTGCCTGTGTGACTACCTTGCCAGCACACCTCTGTCAGTGTGCCTGTGTGACGGCCTTGCCAGCACACCACGGTCCCTGTACCTGTGTGACTGCCTTACACCACACTGTCACTGTGCCTGTGTGACTGCCTTTCACCACAGTCACTGTGCCTGTGTGACTGCCTTACACCACACTGTCACTGTGCCTGTGTGACTGCCTTACACCACAGTCACTGTGCCTGTGTGACTGCCTTACACCACACTGTGCCTGTGTGACTGCCTTGTCATCACATCTCTGTCACTGTGCGTGTATGACTGCCTTGCCAGCACACCACTGTCCCTGTGCATGAGTGACTGTCACTGCGTGTGTGACTGCCTTGCCAGCAAATCACTGTCCCTGTGCATGTGTGACTGTCACTGCGTGTGTGACTGCCTTGCCAGCACATCACTGTCCCTGTGCATGAGTGACTGTCACTGCGTGTGTGACTGCCTTGCCAGCACATCACTGTCCCAGTGCATGTGTGACTGTCACTGCCTGTGTGACTGCCTTGCCAGCACTTCACTGTCCCAGTGCATGTGTGACTGTCACTGTGCCTGTGTGACTGCCTTGCCAACACACCTTTGTCACTGTGTATGTGTGTGTCACTGTGCCTGTGTGACTGCCTTGCCAGCACATCTTTGTCACTGTGTATGTGTGACTGCCTTGTCATCACACCTCTGTCACTGTCTGTGTGACTGCCTTGCCAGCACATCTCTGTCACTGTGCCTGTGTGACTGCCTTGCCACCACACTTATGTCACTGTGCCTGTGTGACTGCCTTGCCAGCACACCTCTGTCGCTGTGCCTGTGTGACTGCCTTGCCAGCACACCTCTGTCACTGTGCCTGTGTGTGTCACTGTGCCTGTGTGACTGCCTTGTCATCACACCTCTGTCACTGTGCCTGTGTGACTGCCTTGTCATCACACCTCTGTCACTGTGCCTGTGTGTGTCACTGTGCCTTGCCAGCATACCTTTGTCACTGTGTATGTGTGTGTGTCACTGTGCCTGTGTGACTGCCTTGTCATCACACCTCTGTCACTGTGCCTGTGTGACTGCCTTACACCACACTGTGCCTGTGTGACTGCCTTGTCATCACATCTCTGTCACTGTGCGTGTATGACTGCCTTGCCAGCACACCACTGTCCCTGTGCATGAGTGACTGTCACTGCGTGTGTGACTGCCTTGCCAACACACCTTTGTCACTGTGTATGTGTGTGTCACTGTGCCTGTGTGACTGCCTTGTCATCACACCTCTGTCACTGTGCCTGTGTGACTGCCTTGCCAGCCGAGACGACCTGCAAGCCCCAGCAGTTCAAGTGCAAGACGGGTCAGTGCGTCCCCTACGTCTGGCACTGCGACAACGACAACGACTGTGGCGACTGGTCTGACGAGCCCAAGGACTGCGTCAACAAGACGTGCAAGGAGGACCACATGAAGTGCAACATCTCCGGGCGATGCATCCCCGACCTGTGGAAGTGTGACGGGGACCGGGACTGCGGTGACGACGATGACAGCGATGAGAAGTACGAGGAGTGCCGTAAGTACAATGTGGTCTTCGCTAATGAACTCCGCAGACGCGTCCTAGGAGTTGCAGGTTGGGGAAATGAACGTGTTTGGGCATGCCGTGGTTATTTGGAGTGTGGGTTTGATCTGGGATTGTGTTTTCTCTGTGTGTGTGTGTGTGTGTGTGTGCATGTGTGTGTGTGTGTGTGTGCATGTGTGCGTGTGTGTGTGTGTGTGTGTGTGTGTGTGTGTGTGTGTGTGCATGTGTGTGTGTGTGTGCGTGTGTGTGTGTGTGTGTGTGTGTGTGTGTTTGTGTGTGTGCATGTTATGTGTGTGTGTGTGTGTTTGTGTGTGTGTGTGTTTGTGTGTGTGTGTGTGTGCGGGCATACGTGTGTGTGTGTGTGTGTGTGCGTGTTCGTGTCTCTGTGTGTGTGTGTGTGTGTGTGTGTGTGTGCGTGCTCGCGTGCGTGCGTTCGTGCGTGCGAGCGCGAAACACGACTTAATTACTTACTGAAATATTTTGACAAGTATGTTTTTTTTTAATCAAAATTTCAACTTTTATTAAAATCTTCTGGATCTTGTTGAAAAAGCAGAAATAAGACAGGGACGACAGTATCAGCATATATGCTGTTCTGACTTTTAGCTTGGAAGATTCCTCTCCACAAAAATGTTGCACTGCCAAATTCTTTTGGCGTGTCCTTTGTTGGTGAAAAGCGTGCAATGGGTTGTTTGCGTATCATCCTTGCTATGCACATGTGTGTATGTATGCATGTATGTATATAGGTGTTTTCGTGCGTGTATGTGTGTGTGTTTGTGGGTGTATGTATGCATGCATGTGTAAGGTTGTTTTCGTGTGTGTGTGTGTGTGTGTGTGTGTCTGTGTGTAGTGTGGTTGTGTGTGTGTGGTTGTGAGTGTGTGTGTGTGTGTGTGTGTGTGGTTATATGTGTGTGTGTGTATGTGTGTGTGTGTGTGTATTTGTATCTATGGGTGGGGGTGTTGGTGGGAGATGGGGGGTGTTTATATGTGTGTGTGTGAGTGTGCGTTAATGTGTGTGTGTCTGTGTATTTGTGTATATATGTGTGTGTATGAATGTATATGTATGAATGTTTGTGTGTGTGTGTGTTTGTTTGTATAAATGTGTGTTTGTATACGAGTGTGTATTTGTGTCTCTGTGTGTGTGTGTGTGTGTGTGTGTGTGTGTGTGTGTGTGTGTGTGTGTGTGTGTGTGTCGCAGGTATACGTATGTTTATGTTCATGCACATTGTTTGCACACGCGTGCCTTTTTTTTGGTGCGTGCATAACATGTGCACTCAGTTCATTTAAGATGGAGCCTCCTCAGGGCTGACTTGGTGCTGTGTGCGTGTTGCAGACCTGCAGACGTGCGAGCCGAGCTACTTCCGCTGTGACAACAACCACTGCATCCCAGGACGCTGGCAGTGTGACTTCGTGGACGACTGCAAGGACGGAAGTGATGAGAGGGGCTGCAAAGGTGAGGAACAGCGTGGACGACTGCAAGGACGGAAGTGATGAGAGGGACTGCAAGGACGGAAGTGATGAGAGGGACTGCAAAGGTGAGGAACTGCGTGGACGACTGCAAGGACGGAAGTGATGAGAGGGACTGCAAGGACGGAAGTGATGAGAGGGACTGCAAGGACGGAAGTGATGAGAGGGACTGCAAGGACGGAAGTGATGAGAGGGACTGCAAGGACGGAAGTGATGAGAGGGACTGCAAGGACGGAAGTGATGAGAGGGACTGCAAGGACGGAAGTGATGAGAGGGACTGCAAGGACGGAAGTGATGAGAGGGACTGCAAGGACGGAAGTGATGAGAGGGACTGCAAGGACGGAAGTGATGAGAGGGACTGCAAAGGTGAGGAACAGCGTGGACGACTGCAAGGACGGAAGTGATGAGAGGGACTGCAAGGACGGAAGTGATGAGAGGGACTGCAAAGGTGAGGAACAGCGTGGACGACTGCAAGGACGGAAGTGATGAGAGGGACTGCAAAGGTGAGGAACAGCGTGGACGACTGCAAGGACGGAAGTGATGAGAGGGACTGCAAAGGTGAGGAACAGCGTGGACGACTGCAAGGACGGAAGTGATGAGAGGGACTGCAAAGGTGAGGAACAGTGTGGACGACCTCAAGGACGGAAGTGATGAGAGGGACTGCAAAGGTGAGGAACAGTGTGGACGACCTCAAGGACGGAAGTGATGAGAGGGACTGCAAAGGTGAGGAACAGCATGGACGACTGCAAGGACGGAAGTGATGAGAGGGGCTGCAAAGGTGAGGAACAGTGTGGACGACCTCAAGGACGGAAGTGATGAGAGGGACTGCAAAGGTGAGGAACAGCATGGACGACTGCAAGGACGGAAGTGATGAGAGGGACTGCAAAGGTGAGGAACAGCGTGGACGACTGCAAGGACGGAAGTGATGAGAGGGACTGCAAAAGGTGAGGAACAGCGTGGATGACTGCAAGGACGGAAGTGATGAGAGGGACTGCAAAGGTGAGGAACAGCGTGGATGACTGCAAGGTCAGAAGTGATGAGAGGGACTGCAAGGACGGCAGTGATGAGAGGGACTGCAAGGACGGCAGTGATGAGAGGGACTGCAAGGACGGAAGTGATGAGAGGGACTGCAAGGACGGCAGTGATGAGAGGGACTGCAAGGACGGAAGTGATGAGAGGGACTGCAAAGGTGAGGAACAGCGTGGACGACTGCAAGGACGGAAGTGATGAGAGGGACTGCAAGGACGGAAGT
>JAWQFJ010001767.1:218910-226410 GCA_034096865.1 Theodoxus fluviatilis
CATGCAGTTATCATAGAAATTATTCATGCACAGTTCACCATGAAAAGTACATTTACTAATACACACACTAAAGGGGGAAATATTCAAGCCAAACATAAAAGCAATGTTGATATTAACGAGGGCCCGTATCCAGAACGGCGAGTTATTTTAACCCCGATTTATCTCTAAACTCAGACGATTCCAACTTTCTGTTCTGCTCTCCCTTGGCTGGAAACCAGTAAATATAGCAAAGCGCAACCTAGGATCCTCTGATGAGCGTACCTTATCTAACCAATCAAGATAACCCGGGGTTAGGGGATAAATCGAGTGTTAAAAGATAAATCGCCGTTCTGGAGATGGACCCTGGAGTAAAATGATTAGATAATGCAGTGAGTAACAGTTGTAAAGCTCGGAATGAAACCAACGCGTTCAAAGTATCCATAGAAGGATACCAGAACTTAATAGGCTTTTTTTTAAGTGGAAGTGGCAATGATCTCATATGCCTAGAGTATGTGTTCAAAAAGTCAGATGGAGGCTGACACAGATGAGTCATGGAATCTGTTTGTACCACAGAGATCGCGTGCAAGCAGGGCCAGTTCCAGTGCCAGCAAGTGCAGCACTGCATCCCAGACTCCTGGAGGTGTGACGGGGACACAGACTGTGCAGACAATACCGACGAGTGGCACTGCAGTGAGTTTTACGGCGTGTGATTCCAAAGGTATCGTGGCAGGCATGCCAGTGTTTTGATGGCGGTGGTGAAGGTGAGGACGAAGATAACAGAGAAAGTGTAACGCATTATCTTCTGCTTGCCGCAGTCGCACCCATCAAGTGTTTTCTGCCTCAGGTTCGAGGGGAAAGGAGTGGATCACACGAGCGTGCCACCGCTCCCTGCCATAACGGAGAAAGTGCTGATTAAGCAATGCCCCCTTCTGCCTGTCATTGACCCTCACTGCTAGTTTTGTACAATCCCATGCCGCTTTGGGGAGATTTCTATTTTCTATATTTAACAAAAACTTGGAGGGTAATTTAAACCTTCATCTAGAAACTGTGATGTTACGATAATCATCCATAAACAAACTTTGGTGCTTTTTATGATCCTAAGTCAAGAAATATATGGAGGTTTGTTATTTTCCACCAAGATACTTGAAGTTGTGTTGTTGTTGTTGTTGCTGTTGTTGTTGTTGTTGTTGTTTTCATCCTCCCATCAAGAAACTCTTGGGTTTTTTTTCTTTCAAATCCTTGGTCAGGAATCGTGGGGGTGATTTTGAATCCTCATAAAGAACCTTGGGTTTTTTCACTTCTCCATCAATAATTTTTCAAAATTTTCACATAAAAACCTGGAGAATTTTTACAGTTCTCAAGCAAGAAACTTGGGGATTTAAAATCTCCATCTAGAATGTTTTTAATTCACCACTACAATTAAAATCCCCATCTAGAATGTTTTTAACTCATTGCTTACGCAGGGATAGCATTAGGAATTTTACCTCTGTACGCAGTGTTTTTTTAAGTTTTCAAAAAATCACACAAAATCCAAATTTTGAATAACTGTTTAGTGGTTGGTACCACAAGAAAGGAAATCATTTGCAGTTTCTATCTGAAGTGCTGGATAGTTACAATATGCAGTAAGAAAATTGGGGAAAATTATTTTTAAACACCAGGTACATGCAATTTTGATTTTCTTATTTTTTTACACCTAATGTATTGTACTAATAGTCAAGAGATAGATTTTGCACAACAGTTCTGACATCAGTATTTCCACATCAAACTATATTGATGAATGATTGACTACAGGATAAAAAAAATGCTTGAAAATGATTTTTTTTTTTGCAAGTCAGAGAGGTGAAATCAGAAAATATACACTTACTCACTGCAATCTGTCTCTGTCTGAATAGAAGAAAATCTCAGAATGGCCTTCTGAGAGAAAGAAGGCGCCCTACTTGGCATAGTCATCTTTTGTGTGGTACAGTTCATTGGAGGAGTAGAGAAGGTTTTCGGCATCCTCTGCATCCGAATCGCTAGAGGGTAATTGTCTAAATGAAGTCAAATGGCAAAAAACGGTATCATATTCAAGGAACGTAGTTTTTAATTTTAATGAATGCATTTACCTGTTAATGGTGACTGAGCTACAAACACTAAAATAAATGCATAGAATGCATGTATAAAACAATCAATTCTGTTCAGCTTTTTGACGCGAGACTAGTAAAAAAGAAAACAATGAAAAGAAAGATGTCTGCCCGATGCCAGAGGTAACTTAACTTAAAGTGGTACTTAATCTTGACCCTTTTCGATGAAAANNNTCTGCTGTAAACACCGATTCTATCTCTTCCTCTCTCTCTGACGGCGACGGCGTCTTCGCTGTCACTTAGTGTCAGTCACGAAGTGACATCCGAAGTTGATTCGTTTCGTCTTCGCTGCAGCCACCGCTTCATTCTCGTTGACTGGGACTATTTCCGCATCAGAATCATAAAGATCTTCTTCAGAAGTCCAATATCCACCTAGATCTTCAGTATCAGACCCTTCTTCCATCCACACTTCTAATACTTCGTCATTTTCATCACCGCTCAATCTCCTTCGAAGCCATGTCGAAGCGCGGAAACACGACGGTGGGTCAGCGTAGATACTACTAAATGTAGCTTTCTCACGGGGACTATACTAAAGAAAAGGTAACTCCAGCGAACACAGATTGGTTACCGAATAAAGTGCTGTACGATTTACTTCCCTTGAAACAGCCACGGAGACAGGAAAAATTCATTACGGCGACCGCAACACGTAGTTGAGCTGCGTAGCCAACGGGTGTTGGCGTCACCGCAACCACGTGGTTGAGCTGCGTAAGCAATGGGTTAATTCACCACTACGAAAGCCTTGGGGCTCATCCTCGAAGAAACTTGAGAGTTCATTTTCTTGTTGCTGCTGCTGCTGCTGCTATTGTTGTTTTCAATCATCTATGGAGAAATGTTAGGTTGGGGGGTTTTTTGTGCTCCACCGAGAAATTCGCGCTATGCATGGCCTTTGCATTCTTTCTGCAGCCTCCAGAAGTTGCCCGCCGGACGAGTTCCGTTGCAACAACACCATATGCCTGCCCTCACGCTGGCAGTGTGATGGGGAAGATGACTGCGGCGATAATTCCGATGAAAACGTAACCATGTGCAGTAAGTAGTTGCCCTTGCTTGAAAGGATGAAGAGGAGGAGATGATGATGACGACGGCAATGATGACGACGACGACGACGATGATGATGATGATGATGACGACGAAATATGGTGATGAAGATGAAGCAGAAGATGATGATAGATGATAGATGATGGTGATAATGACGATGATGATGATGACGATGACAATAATGATGATGGTTATGGCGATGATGATGTCGATGATGATGGTGCGGATGTAGTTGATGATGACAACGATGATGATGACGATACAGATATTGGCTAGGGTGATATTTGAGTGACATGAAACGTCTACGTACGTGTAAGATGTGCCCTACCATCACAAAACTAATCTTATCGCACCGATAGCGATTTGGCACTACACGCAGAAATACATTATAGGGGTGTCATTCTGGGTCAGTTTTGTGTTTTTTTGGCAGAGAGACACTCCACTGACTCCCCACTTCTTGTCCTGAAATAATCTTCCTGAAACATACTCTGAACTGCATAGAAATAAAAAATGTATTTGCCTTACTTCAGCTGTATAGTATTCCATTAGGAAAAGTTCACATATCACTTCCTCGAAGCTGTCGCTGGCTCACACCCACCTTCAGATGAGCATTACTTCTCTACAGTGTTAACACTTAAGTGACAGAGAGGGCATCTTGCTATTTTTGGCTGAAGAGGGACACGGAGGAATGTGGCGCACCAGAGGGCGCCCTGGGGGACAGTCCGTGGAGTGTGGGTGTCTGTAACAAGCTTAGGCGAACGAACTTCCTTCTTTTGACACCCCCTGCCCGCGCTTTGGCGAAGCAGACCACCACCCAATGTGTCTGGTCACTGTTGACGACTGACTGGCACCTGATGCTGTGACTCAGGTGTGGCCCACCCTCTCCGAGAGTGTCAGGAAGACGGCCGAAACTCTTGAAGTCGGGAGGACTCTTCCTCTGAAGATCGTCAGTCATCTGGCTTCTCATGAAGCTCTTGTCCTCTTAAATTAATCAGATTAGAAAAACACAAACACGAATCTCCGAACATCAAAAACTCGCGTTTGGACTGCTTTGTGGTGGCTTGTCATTAACGTGATTCACATTCGCTGTCTGTCCCAATGTTTTCGGTATTAAAAAAAAATGCATGATTGAAAAAGACCGTAAGGTTCTTTGCATCCTCCATGCAAACTTACAACAAACACCAAATATTTTCGGGCTGTGACTGTCGCATATCAACTGACAACAGATCAGATGAGAAGTTCTGTCTTAAAGTTAAAGCTCGGTTTTGAAAGAAATTTTTTCTCCTCGAATGAATGAAACATGTTGTGATCACGATGCATATTCTCTTCACTGCAGAGCATCACGCGTGTCCCGCCGAGATGTTCCGATGCAGGAACCATACCTGCATCTGGCGAGGAATGGCGTGTGACGGGAGCAAAGACTGCGCAGACGGTTCTGATGAGGAGAATTGTGAGTTGTCTCCCTTCCCTCCCTCTATAACTTGCACTGGCCTGTTAGTGAATGAATGAATGAATTTGTGAATGGATCAATGCATTTGTAAGTGAATGAATGAGTTTGTGAATGAATGAATGAATTTGTTAATGACAGAATGAATGAATGTGCTAATGACAGAATGAATGAATGAATGAATGAATGAATGAATGAAAATACACGAATGAGACAGCCCTAAAATGGTGTCCACAAATTTGACTGTCATTCCACTCCCCTCCCACATCAGGTCGAGTAGTTTTGATTGTTATTTTTTATATGATTTTAAAGTGCAGGATTTGGAGGCCCTCTTTGGATACTTGAATCCTTAAAATGATGTTACATTCAGTTGTATCCTTCTTAATCGAAGAGACGACCAATTAAAAGCATTAGGGTCGATTATCATTCATAATAGAAGGGAGATAGGTATCACCAGTCAGAAAGGAAGGTCAAGGGAAATCCCGAAATGATGTCGTCATCTGCCACCTCCGACTTAGTTACCACAACGGGAAATACATGCTAACGATTACTACTTAATGAGTTACCACAACGGGAATACATGCTAACGATTACTACTTAATGAAACCTTGACATAATCCTATCTGCCACGGTAATGAAAGCACTAAAAAATTTATTTATTTGAAATTTGAAAGCAATCCCGCAGTCGCATGCGGTTAGTGGGTGCGGCGTTCGAAACTGCTTCAGTCACTCTGCTTCTCCCCACCCAGAGTTAAAGCGGGCACCTGCGAGGGTTCAGCTAGGAAATGGTGGGAAAATAACTGGGGCGCGTTCATCTGCAGCGTGGTTTTATGCTCCCCTGGAAGGTGAGGTTGTACTGGAGTTATTATAAGAATAGACGCGGTGACCTGGGGGATAACGGCAAGCACTTAGAGCGCATGTTGATTAGTAGATGGACAGATGCAGCATGGAAGGTAGTTTTCTTTTCTTTTTCTCTTTTTTTACTTCATTATTGCTGACTTTCGGTGTTTTCCTGCTGCAGGTACCTTGGAGACCAGATGTTCAGCATCCAGCTTCAAGTGTTTTCATGGCGGCTGCGTTAAGAACAAGTTCGTGTGTGACGGCATCCATGACTGCCGGGACATGTCGGACGAAGATTCCAAGCTCTGTGGTCAGTGTTGTAGTGGAGGAGGAGGTGGGGGTGGGGGTGGTGATTTCTAAAAAAGTGTATTTTTTTGTCTTTGACGCATAGGTGGTAATGGTGATGGTGGATGTGATGTTGATGTTGTTGTTGATGATGATGATGATGATGATGATGATGATGATGATGATGATGATGATGATGATGATGACGACTGTGGTGGTAGTGGTGGTAGTGTTGTGGTCGTGGTTATGGTCTCCTGAATGTAACACAGAAAAGAATAAGTTTGAGAAGGAAAACAGGATGGAAATGGTTTCTCATTTGCCGGTGGGTAGGGTGGTAGAAGGAATGGCAGCAAGGGATGGAGTGTAGCGTAATGAGATGGTGTTTGTATTCTGTCACCTCTGAAGTCTTATCCGAATCTGCTCTTTGCTTCCTGTTTCTTCCTATCAGTCGTATACTCACTGTCATGCAAGACGATAGTGTGTAAACGGGGCCACTAGATGTCCCTTTCATCACCTAGAACCCCTCTGATGGTATTTTGGGCCCCACACCAATAGCTCAACCAGGGGCAGTCACAAGCAGCCAGAGAGGCTATTGGAGGCATCAGGTCAGGGTCAGATCGATCAGACATGACTGTGCTTTTTAACCACCCTAGAAGTGGTCCAGCAGACACTTAACAATAAATCCCACGGAAGAGGAGGAGGAGGAGGAGGAAGAAGAAGAAGAAGAAGAAGAAGAAGAAGAAGAAGAAGAAGAAGAAGAAGAAGAAGAAGAAGAAGAAGAAGAAGAAAGAGGAGGAGGAGGAGGGGGGGAGGAGGAGGAGAAAAGTACCACAAGGAACCCTTTCACTGCCAGATGTAGAAACCCCTGGTTTAATAAATAAAACCCGTTTCGGGCTTAGCCCTACCACATTTTTTCCTTCTGTTCATTTTTGCTTTCTCTTCGGGAATCCAGTGGTCAATCCTAGAAACCCTAAGAGTCTTCCATAGCGCCACAGCTTGCTGATTTTTTCTTTCTGTCTTTCAAACCCTTTGCAGAGTCATTCATGCAGGAGCGCAACTGTTCTCTGGAGAACGGTGGCTGCCAGCACCACTGCCAAGAAATCAACAACACGCTCCAGTGCTCCTGCAAGGCCAACTACACTCTGGCTGATGACCGGCGCTCCTGCAAGCGTTAGTATCAATGAATGAATGAATGCATGAATGAATAAATGAATGAATGGATGGATAAATGAACGAACTTTCAGCCTTTGAGGCTATGTAAGGCCTTTCATTTCAAAATCACTGGAATTTGTTGGCGTGCGAGCAAGTCATGTAACAACTTCCCTCGTTATTGGCCTTATACTACATGTTCTTGTATAGAGAGTTTTCCCCAATCCGTACGGGAGAACCCTCAGTGCGTGAGTGAATGCAGTGTGGGAAGCGATGGTTGGGTGAGTTGATGTTGGACCACACACTGAAAATAGACTTCGCTGCCCATTGCATAACTGAAGAACGGCAATGGCCAGATCTACGTGTGTATATAGCAGTTAGCTCCCTTTGTGTGCCTCTTTTGTCTTCTCCTCCTCCTCCTCCTCCTCCTCCTCCTCCTCCTCCTCCTCCTCCTCCTCCTCCTCCTCTTCCTCCTCCTCCTCCTCCTCCTCCTCCTCCTCCTCCTCCTCCTCCTCCTCCTCCTCCTCCTCCTCCTCTTCCTCTTCTTCTTCTTCTTCTTCTTCTTCTTCTTCTTCTTCTTCTTCTTCTTCTTCTTCTTCTTCTTCTTCTTCTTCTTCTTCTCCTCCTCCTCCTTCTCCTTCT
>JAWQFJ010001768.1:0-20000 GCA_034096865.1 Theodoxus fluviatilis
TTGACCAGAGCAGACGTATGTTGGATCGCTCCGTCGTACTGTGGTGATTTTGGTGGCAAGAGGCGTCGGTGTGGGTTGATTTTTGAACATTCGTGTTTGTCTGGACAAAGCGAAAACAGTGATGTAGGTGAAAATACTTTCCACAGTTCGTTTGGATAGTTTTTGGCTGTTTTTCTTGTTGGATATACTGTCGTTTTGATGATAGTGATGAGTACTCACTACTCAAACGAGTAAAATGGGTGTCGACCTAGAAACTTTTCGTGCACGGATTGGTCTTCACGCTGCACGTGCAGCCCGGCGAAATGAATTCAGGTCAAAAGATGCTGTGAACGATGCACGCAAATGCATTGGTTTGTGCATTGCGGCTATCACCCTTGGACTGGCGTTAGGCTTCTTGGTGCACTATGCTGCTACTCTACACAGCGTGGAGGGTTGGTTTGCCGGCATGAGTGGGAAGGATATGGCAGCGGCAAGGCTTCACGCCGATTTCAGGATGGTAGGGAGGGCACGGAGCCAGCCAGAGCTGCACTGCAGCATTCGTTGCATCGACAGGAGAGACAGAGGGGAGATGCGGGATGACGCTCCATGACCTCTCGTTTCTTCTTCTTCTGTCCGGAACCGTGGAGAGAAATCCGGGACCAGAACTCGAGAAAAAAGATCTGGAGGAAGCAATGGCCTCGATGAAAGAGGACATGGAAAAAAGTCAAAGTGCTTGCACGGAACGAATCATGAATGAGATCATGAAACTCCACGGCCAGATAGGTGCAATGCATGGGAAGCTACTTGAAGTGCAAAACGAATTACTCGCCCTCAAGAAGAAGATGGAGATGCAGGAGGCTTTCGTTGAGCACGTTAGTGATAAGCAGGCAGAGATGACTTCCAAAGTAAACTATATGGAGGAACAATTGGAGAAACTAGAAGTTTCGCAGAGAAAAGACAACGTTCTCCTCTACAACATTCCTGAAGAAGAAAATGAATCCCCGGATACCAGTGAGAGAAAGTTCCTGGAAGCTGTGAGTGGGATGCTGCCGAACGGTTTTCAGGAGAGGGGCGTACGTGTTGTTCACCGCATCGGCAAGGCTACAGAGGGAAAACACCGTCCTCTTCTGGCGACCCTGAACAGAACGACCGATAAGATCGCCATTCTTCGAGCCAGGGAAAAACTGAGAGAAAAGGGGATTGGAGTATCCGGCGACAGGACACCTCTGCAGAGACGCCAGCTACAGGAAGCGAGGGCAGCAGGACATTTTGCCTACTTCCGTGGGACTGAGCTCTGTGTTGCTCCAAGTCAGCATGGGGAGAGGGAGCGCAGAGAGACCCGACCCGCGACCCGCTCCACGACAAGGGCGTCTACCCGTGGCGGCAACACCTAGGACAGTGGCCGAGGCGCTGTCACAACTACAGAGCTACCAGCAGGTATTTGCAGTTTTCTTTCATGGAACATTAATGGTATATTGCGGAAATTTGAAGACCCTGACTTTTTCCCCTTCCTCCAAAAATTTGAGTTCGTGTGTCTGTTAGAGACCTTTGTTGAATATTTGAAACTTGACAGTGTTGAAAATGATTTCAAATGTTTTGTGTCGCCTGCACGGAAATTATCCGAGAGAGGACGAAGGTCAGGTGGTGTTGTTTGCTTGATAAAACACCACATCGCTGGGTCAGTTGAGCAGGTAGAACTTATTTATGACAACATGCTTGCGTTCAGATTTAGCAATCAGCTGTTTATGTCAGATAAAGATGTAATAGTGTTGTGCGTGTACATTCCACCTGCTGGGTCTCCGTATTATACCTTACTGGGTGAACAAAACGGAATATTAGTGCTCGAGCAGTGTTTGTTGCATCTATCAACAGCCTTCCCTCATTGTTCCTTGTTGGTTTGTGGCGACTTCAATGCTCGCACTGGTAATAATAATGTAGAAGCTTGTAGCAACTTTTCTGATAGAATGCGTGATTTGTTTAACGATTCCCGTTGTTCCCAGGACAACACAGTAAACGATTTTGGTAATGAACTGTTGTCCGTCTGTGCTGGCTTTGATCTGTGTATACTGAATGGTAACATATCTGGAGATTTAAATGGCAAGTTTACCTACATTTCAAGCACAGGCAACAGCGTAATCGACTACTTTCTGGTTTCGAATGAGTTGTTACCCTACTGTACCTCACTTTCTGTGAAAGAAAATGTTCTGACGTCCCATTTATGCTTGGAGTTATGTCTCAAATGCAGAAATGACATTGTGAGTAATGTAAGAGAAATTTTCGTCAGCAGTAAAATAGTTTGGGATGATACATTTAAAGATGAGTTCAAAAGAAATTTACAAAGTAACATCGAAGAAGTGGCGGCTGACTTAGATTTTGATATGGATGTAAACACTATTGCTGAATCTGTTACTGACTGCTATATAAGAGCTGCTGAACCATTGGAGAAATCGGTTGTGTTCGGGAGAGCAATGCATGGTCAACCATGGTTTGATAGAGAATGTAGAGAAAAGAAGAAATTGCTACGATCATTACTCCGCAGATATAGCCGCACATTGGCAGAGTGCGACAAAGAGGTGTACAGAGAAAGAAGAAAAGAGTACAAGCAGTTGTTGAAATCAAAGAAAGAGGCATATAGAGTTAACACTGTTAAGTGTCTTGTAGAAAATATCAGTGACTCCTCTTTGTTCTGGAGACAGGTGAGAAAACTTAATGTTAGATCTGTTATACAATGTAGTATTTCATGTGAGGAATGGAAAGATTATTTTGGTAAAATATATAGTCATGGTTCAATTGAACAACTGCAAATTGATTATGATGTACTCACAGTAGCAACTGACGAGTTGTCGCCCCTTGACTGTGATATAACAAATGATGAGGTTAGCTGTGCCATAGCAAAACTGAAAACTAAAAAGGTAGCAGGGGAAGACAAGATGCTGGCAGAAATGTTCAAATGTACACCTGAGAGAGTACTAACAATAATTGTTCAATTGTTTAATACTGTGTTGACAAGAAAGTGTTTTCCAAGAATATGGTCAAAATCAATTATACTTCCTATTTATAAAAGAGGAGACCCCTCTATCCCAGATAATTATAGAGGCATCTCTATCACCAGCATTTTTAGCAAAGTTTTCACATCTGTGATTAGTGACAGGTTACAAGATTGGGCTGAAAGTAACGGTTTAATTGGTGAAGAGCAGGCAGGTTTCAGGAAAGGATATTCGACGATAGATAATATCTTTGTTCTTCATTCTGTCATTCATAGATACCTATCGAGACATAGAAAATTGTATGCCGTGTTTGTAGATTTTAAAAAAGCGTTTGATAGTATAAATAGAAATGTTCTTTGGGAAATCCTTCAAGGTTACGGTATGAAAGGGAGATTACTCCAGATGCTTCAAGCAATGTGTTTTGATGTTCAAAGCTGCGTAAGATCCAACGGTCGCTACAGTGACTCATTTGCATATACCCGAGGATTGAAACAGGGGTGTAAAATGAGTCCGATACTTTTTTCTCTTTTAGTGAACTATGTTGCCAAGATTGTGATTAAAAATGGGAAGCATGGCATACAGCTTATGCCTGACTCTACGGTCATATATCTGTTGTTGTTCGCGGATGACATTGTTCTTATCTCGGACACAGTTGTGGGTCTGCAAAACCAACTAAATCATCTCAAAGAAGGCTCTGACACAGTTGGTCTTCATATAAATAAACAAAAAACAAAAATAATTGTCTTCAGAAATGGTGGTTATTTAGCGAGCCATGAGAAGTGGTATCTGGGTACAGAGAAAATTGAGACTGTCAATGAATACAGATATCTTGGAGCATTGTTTACCTCGAGACTGTCAGTCAGTATGTTACAGTCTGATCTTGTATGTAGAGCAAAAGCAGGTACGATCCAACTGACAAAATGCTTAAGAAGATTGGGAAATATTTCACCGGATGTGTATTTCAGAATGTTTACTACGCAGATACAGCCTGTACTTTTGTTTACATCAGAGCTGTGGGGCCTATTTAGCTGTTCGGTAGTGGAATCTGTACATCTACAAGCCATTAAAAGATTTCTTAATGTTCCTTCGCAAGCTCCTAACTTGATGATGTATGGTGAAACTGGAAGATATCCACTGTACATCAATGCAACGCTACGTGTCATAAAATTTTGGTTACGTGTGTTAAAGATGGATGCTACTCGTTACCCTTACAAAGTTTATAAGATGATGCTTCTCTCAGGAAATTACGATAATTGGGTAGACAAAGTAAAAGAAGTATTGTACAGATATGGATTTGCGGATATATGGTGTAGTCAAAATGTGCAAAACGAGCCGAAGTTTTTGTTAGAGTTCAGAAAGCGCCTTATCATTGAATACAGAAATGTATGGACAAATTCTTTGGCAGGGAGTGGTAGATACGAGTTCTACAGATCCTTCAAGACAGACTGGATGAGAGAGAAGTATTTGTATATATTGGATAAAAAAGTTTTCCGAGATGTGTATGTCCATTTTAGGACAGGGTTTAGCAACTTGTTCACTCACAAGTATAGATTTGCAAAAGAGCGATCTGAAAATGCTTATCTATGTCCAGCTTGCTATGAAGATGACGAAAGTGAAAAGCATTTGTTATTTGAATGTCCTGTCTATGAAGATCTGCGACGAATGTACTTTTCCAAGTTGGCGACGAATACCAAATCATGTGATTTTAAGACACTCTTGTCACTGGAAGAGCCAAAAGCAGTACGCACGGTTGCTATGTTTCTATACTATGCGTTTAAGAGAAGACAAGAAGCGATTTGTATTGCTGTGGCCGATGAGGCATATTATTTGTAACCGAGTTGTGATGGGCCGGTGGCCTCACAAAAATAAACCATTCGTTCGTTCGTTCGTTCGTTCTCTCTCTCTCTCTCTCTCTCTCTCTCTCTCTCTCTCCTGAGATCTATATGAATGGCTTACACCTCATTAGTTGCAGAGTATTACATCGCTGAGTTCAAAAGATAGCTTCTTTCCCCCCAAAGACCCCGAGGAGAGAGCTTCAGATGCACGGAACGTGAGATTCAATCACTGGCGTTCTGATCAAAACCAAATGTCTTCGATGAAGGTGCCGCAGATGAAAGTTACGCGGGATTTAAAACGCAAACAAAAAATTCTTGGATCACGAAATATTTCCGTAGTGGGGGTTCTGTCTTTTGGTGATTATTCCACGGCGCCTTGTTCTTATCCTTTGCCTGGCTCTCCCACGTCATGACCTATGTATGCACGTTATACATGTATGGATATGGCTCTCGTTAGGCACCAGTCGCACACCAAAAGGCATGCTTGAAGCGCTGAACTTATTTAAAGATTAAACAAGTGGGTCTTCAGGCATGATTTGAAAGCATGTAGAAAAGAATAATTCCTCAGCTCTTCTGTGTTGCTGTTCCATAACCATGGCCCTTCCTTTGCAAATGCTATTTCTCCAGAGTTCCTGGTGTTGTGTCGTGGAACATGGAAAAGTGATCGAGACGAGAATCTGAGATCTCGCTCATTGGGGTAAACGTCCAGTTCTTTCAGGTCTACATGGTACCAGCAAATGGGATTAAATTATTCACTAAAGAGCACTCTGAAAGCACAAAGCTTTACTAAGGAAACGACCATTTCTGTTCCATGATCTGTGTAATTCAAGCAGGATGTTCCTCTAAGCAGGCCCTGACGTTACAAAGTTTAGTTCATTTTAACGCCAGCTAGCGGTCTCTAAGTGCGGAACGCATACGTACGCCGGCAGCATCAATAGTTTGACGTCATCAACTTCGTGATGCGTGATAAAACTTCTCTGTATGGTTGTAATTCCAAAAATGTATAGATAAAAGATAACCTCCAAAATTTGAGGGATTGTTTCGTGGGTGAATCCCAGACCTTTCACCAAATGTCATTTGAGTTATTTGATCGAATAACGAACTGACGAACTAACGAACGAACTAACCGAGGCAAGAACACAACGTCCTTGGCAGAGATAATAATCACGATGATAAAGGTAACATCTTAGCCCTTGGCGCCAAGCTGAGTGAAGTCAGAGAAACGTTTGGCCTGCTAGGCAGAGATGGCCTATTTGTGTGAAGGCTGCATTCATCCCCCTTGTCGATCAGGTTTCAACCGTTGGTGTCAGTGTAAGTGATGACCAGAGCCCGGATGTTTGGTGTTAATCACTAATTGACAGGAAAGGTGACGAAGTGGGAGGACTTAAAGGTGGTGATGGCTGTGAAGGAGGACGAAGTGGGAGGACTTAAAGGTGGTGATGGTTGTGAAGGAGGACGAAGTGGGAGGACTTAAAGGTGGTGATGGCTGTGAAGGAGGACGAAGTGGGAGGACTTAAAGGTGGTGATGGTTGTGAAGGAGGAGGAAGTGGGAGGACTTAAAGGTGGTGATGGCTGTGAAGGAGGAGAAAAAGGAGAGACAGAAGCAGGGAAGGAGAGGAGGGGATGGGAGGACAGACAGACAGACAGACAGACAGACAGGCAGGCAGGCAGGCAGGCAGACGGGCAGGCAGGCAGGCAGGCAGGCAGACAGGAAGGCAGGCAGGCAGGCAGGCAGGCATACAGACAGACAGACAGACAGACAGACAGACAGACAGACAGACAGGCGGACGGACGGACAGAAAGAAAGAAAGAAAGAAAGAAAGAAAGAAAGAAAGAAAGAAAGAAAGAAAGAAAGAAAGAAAGAAAGAAAGAAAGAAAGAAAGAAAGAAAGAAAAAGGGAAAGAAGGACAAGCGTGATTTGACTAATTTACTGTCCGAATGGAAATATGCTTTGGGCATACCATTTGTCGAAACAGTCATAATGAAAATACGCATATATTGACAAAGCGCTCTTGCTATTAGTACGGCACATTTACGTACATGTCACGCTCAGTATGTGGTGGTCTTTAAGTACTCGGATGCAGGGATTTTCTGATGATGGAAGAGACATGTGTACAGCTGGAATCGCACTGTTTTTGTCATTATGGCCGTTATCATTCAGGTTACACAGTTCCTGAATGACTGATATTGTCTTTCAGATTCTACGGTTTCTATCGTGAAATGTTGTATAGATGCTATGCGTCTAACAGAGCTGCTATTTTCTAATGCCAGCCTAGTATTTATATTGTTGAAGGGATATCGTCGATGCGGTTGACTGATATTCAATGTGCCTCTCAGTATACTGTGCGTTCGTGTTCACGAAATAAATGTGATAACACTTACTTATATTTGGCGACTTTGTTCATTGTTTTCGGCTCCTGTTTAGTGATCTGCTGGGCCTGTTCTGTGCCTCGTACAATTTGTAGTATGTTACTGCAGACACTTATATCCTACATTTATTTCTCCCCGAAAACGTAGGGTTTTTAACGTTTACACCATTAACACCTCGTTCTCTCTCTCTATCTATCTATCTATCTATCTATCTATCTATCTATCTATCTATCTATCTATCTATCTATCTATCTATCTATCTATCTATCTATCTATCTATATATCTATCTATCTATCTATCTATCTATCTATCTATCTATCTATCTATCTATCTATCTATCTATCTATCTATCTATCTATCTATCTATCTATCTATCTATCTATCTATCTATCTATCTATCTATCTATCTATCTATCTATCTATCTATCTATCTATCTATCTATCTATCTATCTATTTATCTATCTATCTATCTCTCTCGTTCTCTCTCTTGCTCTCTCTCTGTCTCTCTTTCTCTCTCTCTCATATCTCTTTCTCTCGTGTACTCTCTTTCCTCACATCTCTCTACTCTCTCTCTCTCTTCCTATTTTCTCTTTTTTTTAACTCTTTCTTGCCTCACATCTCTGTCTGTCTGTCTGTCTGTCTGTCTGTCTGTCTGTCTGTCTGTCTGTCTGTCTGTCTGTCTGTCTGTCTGTCTGTCTGTCTGTCTGTCTGTCTGTCTGTCGGTCTGTCTGTCTGTCTGTCTTTCTGTCTGTCTGTCTCTCTCTCTCTGCGTATTTGCGTGTGCGCGTGCGTGCGTGTTTGTGTGTGTGTTTGTGTGCGTATGTGCGCGCGCGTGTTTGTGTGTGTGTGTGTGTGTGTGTTTGTGTGTGTGTGTGTGTGAATTTTGCTCTCTGAAATTCTCTCCGGTAAATTGTAGACTTTCGATCTCCTTCACTTCTTCCATTCAGGGCCTTGGAAGTTCTCTGTGGATTCTTACCCTAGAGCTTACAAATTCATACGAAACTTCTCCGCCGAGTGGAAACATTCTGCGGTTGCACGAGAAAACACTACGACGCGGAAGACATCTAGGCATAGAAGTGAATCTGATGCCTCTTGCTTCTGTAAGCGCAACAAGCTGACGACCCTTCAGGTTTTGTTTTTTTAGACATAGAGTTGGAGATGCCATACACGAGTAGAAATGCTGCAAGACAATGCCTATCCCTTCAGACATGTGTTGCCGTGCACGAGAAACAAGGCTGAAGAGTGCAAAACAGTTCTTGTTCAAACGCTGAGAAACGTCATCAGAGCACCGTGCTACGTAAAAAGGTAAAGGCGTGGTTTTATACTATCTGTGAACCCGAGTCGGTAGTGACTCTGGCACAGTTCGCAATGAATGAGTAAGAGACTCGACCCTTCGCATTACAGCATTGCGCCAAAAATAGTTCGTTTTGATACTATTTATCTCTCCAATTTTTACAGAAATAATTCAGATGTCAAAACGTGTTTCCATTTCAACACAAACCTCCTATTTTATCGAATAAACGCTTGATTATTGCCTCAACAAGAGTAAGTTAAGAGTTTAGTGCGAAATAGTCTTAGAACTACGGCGAATGTCAGGGAGCAAATCGGCTATCCCACAAGCCACTCGTGTGACCTCACTTGAAGTTTTCGGACGAAATCCTTCCATCACGTGATGTCAACTGTGCTAGAGACTGTTTCGCCGGCAGGCGAAGTCTCTAGTGGACTAGAATGGGTTTATATAGCGACTTATCACTCATTCTAAACACAAAGAAAACCAAATAAATGACCATAAACTTTCAGGCCGATGACCAAAGTCTCAGACCAGTTCTGATAGGAGATGCAGAAATAGAAAAAGTGAAAGACCTGAAATATCTTGGAATCACGATATCTGCTGACCTTAACTGGAGATCCCACACCACAAGTTGTGTGAAAAAAAATGCAGTCAGCTTCTTCACCTTCTTCGGCAGCTGCGTCAGTTCGATATCGACGAAAACATATTGAAAATCTTTTATATCGCCACCATCCAGAGTGTTTTGACTTTTGGATTTCTCGCGTGGCTAAGTAGTGCTCAAGCTAATGATAAGAAGAAACTCAAAAGAATTCAGAGAACAGCTGAGAAAGTTGTGAAGACTTCTGTGCCACCACTGGAAGATATGTACGCAGAAAGAGCGATGAAGAAAGCCGAAGACATCCGGAAAGATCTAAACCACCCTCTGAATCACTGCTATGAGATCCTGCCATCAGGGAAGAGATTCCGGACTGCAAGAACCCGAACGGAGAGGTTTCGGAAATCATTCGTCCCCGACTCCATAAGACTCTTAAACACATCCAGACTGAACGTCTAAAGGGGCAAAGTTCATTCCTTATAATATCAGTGAACAGCAACCAGTGCAGAGGAGGGAGGAAGGACGGGGTGGGGATGGGGTAGGGGGATGTCGGGAAAGGTAGGGGATTGAGCAGTGGAGAGAAAAACAGACTAAGAAAAGAGCCATGAAGACTGTTTTCTTTACTTTTGTAAATGTTCACACTATTTTTCACTGTTTCCATTTCTTAAAAAAGTCTTAATATTTTTAACAACTTTATGTATGTACATATTTGGTCATAACACTTGTGTCTTATACATGTATATACTGGACGAGACAAATTCCTAAAAAGGCGAATAAAGTATCTGTATCTGTATCTGTATGTCTGTGCCTTAAAGCGCTTTACACTTTCAACCCTGATTTACTGGGCCACTTGGTCAATCCGTCACTAGCACCTGACAACAAACAGCGACGGACATTGCAGACGCTCACACTCAGGTACCAGCAACAACTCCAGACCCTGGGGAGTTTTCCAACCCGAAGCTGGCTCATGGCCGCATACAAGGGCTATTCGCACCACAGCAAACCATAACTGCCCTCTCAGGTACCCGGTTTTACTCCTGGGTGGGAAGAGGCAATGTCAGTTAAGCATCTATGCTCAAGGGTGTTACTCTGGGAACCTGGCAGCTTCGAACGCTGCACCCGCTAGCGGCAAGCGACCGCAGATCAAGCACGCTAAACACTCAGCCACAAAGCCCCATGGCTTTCTTAAAGTTTTCAGTGCTCCAAAGTAGTACATATTTTATCTATGAGCATGCTGTTTTCTCTGCATTATGGGAGAAATAATTAATAATATCGTGGTTGAAATATCTCATTTGCCTTCCCCCCCCCCCTTAGCCTTGTTTTCCCATGCACAGTCATAGTTTTCTATAAGGTCCCCTTGACCGCTTCTTTTGACTTTAATGAAGTTTCTGCCAAAGGGAGACATTTCCAGGAAGCTCTTCTTGATCGCTTCCTTTGACTTCAATGAAGCCTCTACACTAGTTTTCTATGAAACTCCCCTTGACCGCTTCATTTGACTTCAAAGAAGTTTCTACCAAAGGGAGACATTTCCAGGAAGCTCTTCTTGATCACTTCCTTTGACTTCACTGAAGCCTCTACACCATTTTTCTAGGAAAATACCCTTCATCGCTTCCTGCATGAAACTTTAATAAAATGTCTATGTCATTTTCCTTGGAAACTTTCCTTGATGCCTTTGTTGACTTTAATGCGTTTCTACACCATTTTTCAATGATACTTGTCTTGATCGCTTCACGTAAATTTAATGGAGTTTCAACATCATTTATCCTGGAAACTTTTCTTGGTCCCATCATTTGACTCTAATGAAATTTCCAAATCAAAGGCCACTGGATCAGAGGTTGTATTTCTCCCCATTGTGTTTTGAGGGGGAAAAAATGGTACCAACTATATGACCAACATCCAAATTGACAAACGCAGATAACTGCAAACAAGCACTTTTCGTTCCTGGGGCAAATTTTTTGCATGTTACAACAGCTTAATAACTTCCGGCATAATATCGATTCTGGGTACCGAAAATGTAACGAAGCTTGGCCGAAAGATAGTCATGTTTTATGCACAAGTAAAGTGAACCAGTTAGCTGACACGTAAACAGTTCAGATGACGATGAGCATTCAGCGGTAATGTCTTATCTTGAGACGACATTATTCAATGCATGGTCTTGTCCGAACTTCAGTCGTCCAGTAGATGAACTAAATGATTTTCACGCACAATTGACCACTAATGGTCACATGTGGAGCCCAGATAGCGTTGACCGGTCAGTTATCATGTAATTTTGACCAGTCAGATGCACCATTGTGTCATCGTTAAGAAGCCGTTTCTGATACAGAAGGTCATCTGTTTCTAACTCTATATTGCTGCGTAGTGTCTCTCTGTTTTTAATTAAACCTTGGGTGCATCCCAGCACGCCCATTTTGCTATCAAGCAATTATTTGGGGGCATCAACCTTGTCGTGAATTATCGCAGTCGCGTACGTCACGTCATTTAGGAGTAGATGTGCACACACATACTTTTTAACCTCCTGGGCCGAGCTAACCGAGAGACAAAAATCCATCGGGAGGGATATGAATACGGTTGAGAATGATACCGTGTTTAGTTTGTTGTTTGGTTTTTACACGTAAGTTTGCTATCTGACAGTATGCCTAAAACAAATCATGACAACAATTAGGAGAGCAAGAAATACCGGGGGAAACAACGAATAAGACACATTGTCTTCACTTTTTGTGAGCAAAAGAACATTAACCCACTCGTGCAATGTGATAAGGCTTATTGTGTGGGGTAGCCGATAGTGAATATGAAATGCAAAAGTCCCTCTTTACAGTTGAAAACGAATCTTTAATAGTGCAATTTAACCCCTTTACAAACTATAAACCACATTATTCTATTATCTTTCCTACTGTCTAATAATCTATTGTTTACTAGGCTCAGTTTATTGTTAGTTCGATGATCTTTCCCGCCCTCTATCAGTCTATTGTTTACTAGGCTCAGTTTACTGTTATTCGATGATCTTTCCCACTCTCTATAAATCTATTGTTTACTAGGCTCAGTTTACTGTTATTTCGTTAGCTGCAAAGGGGAACAATTGCATTTAACATGGCTTCCATCACTAAATAAATTGTATAATCGTCCACAGTCCCATGTTATCTGTGATGGATATTTCTATATGGATCAGCTTGGTTCGAGAGATAAAACTTATCATTCTGTGCATGTTGATGTGCATATGATTAATACAGTAGGGCTAATGATATCACACTTCTCCTGCTCAAGCCGAGGTTCCTGTCTTAGCTCCGTCGTGTCGCTCAAATAGAGATCAATGGAAAGTCATACTTCAAAAGAATTTCTTCACGGCGACCAGGCGACAGATCAGAGACATACAAGAAGGCCTCAGCAGGACTTCTACAGATTGTATGAGCATGACCTCAAGGTGCTAGACATTAGCTTTGTCGCCAGGGAGGCAAGTTCTCTGGGACGAGTTGCCTGGAGACAGTGCATGAAAGCTGAAATGAGAACTTAAGCTTGCACCCGAACAAGCAGGCTCAGGAGAAGAGAGACTGTAGGAAGATAAAAGTCATGTATGTCCTTCGCAGCCACCCTGTCTCTTTGCCGTGTGTATGGTGAAGACTATTACTCGTGCGTCAGTCCCTGTAGCATTCTAGCTGCGAAAGGGTCTCTAGCCCAGTTGCCATCACGTGATGAAATATGCAAATGGAGGTCACACGAGAGGCTTGTGGGATAGCTGATTTGCTCCCTGACATACGCCGTAGTTCTAAGTCTATTTCGTACGAAACTCATCTTACTTTTGTTGAGGCAATAATCAAGCGTTCATTCGATAAAATATGATGTTTGTGTTGAAATGGAAACAAGTTTTGACATCTGAATGATTTTTGTAAAAATTGGAGAGAGAAAGAGTATCAGAACGAACTATTTTTGGCGCAATGGTGTAATGCGAAGGGTCAAGTCTATTACGCATTCATTGCTAACTGTGCCAGAGTCAATACTGACTCCGGTTCACAGAATGTCCCTGTAGTCAACAAAAACATCGCTCTAAGCCGCAACTTTCATCAGCTATATTTTAATTTACCGAGGGGGCGGGTGGATGCGTACTGCCATTCTACATCACGATTTTTTTTCATAGTATCTGACTACTCTTTGTGTCATCTTCCATAGGCTTTCTGAGAGAAAAAATTCTTGGTAAGAGTTCTCACGATATGTCTGATGTGGCGGACAAAACCCACCCAGAACATGAGACCTGATAGTGTCACACACTGAGTGACGACCACTTGGAGTAATCAGCCGTTATAATTTGCCATTCGTAATTGCAGTCGATGCTTTTTTGGTCGCACATTGACCTGAGATCAGATATTCAGATATTTCATTACCTTTATCCAAGCAATAAAACCTTCTTATGTTGCAGACTCCAATAATCATATGACAGCAGTTGCCCAGCTGATGAAAGAAGTATTTTAAGCGTGGGCTGCAGGGTCTACTACCATCATGAGACAAAACCAGGAACGAAAATGTGTGAAGGGCATGGTCTATGCAAGTGACGTCAAGGGAGTATTGTGATGATTTCCCCAAAGGAGCACATTTATTCTCTATGCCTGTGCATGCAAATGTGTGACCTTCAAATTAATCAGTCTAACGTGGCTAGATCTCCACATGGGAACATTCCGACAATCCCCTAACTCCGGGTTATCTTGCTCGGTTAGATAAGGTACGTTCGTCAGAGGATCCTAGGTTGCCCCTTGCTATATATACTTGTTTCCAGCCAAGGGAGAGCGGAACAGACAGTTGGAATCGTCTGAGTTAAGAGATAAATCGGGGTTAAAATAACACGCTGTTCTGGATACGGGCCCTGGCAGCACAATAACTCAAACAATTCAAAACGGATTTGGATGTAATTTGGTGTAACGTTAGGGCTTATCCTAAGAAAAAATGTATAAAAAGTAAGAGGTTATCTGCCATCTCGATTTTGAATTGCGAACATTAAGAGAAATTGTATTGCAAATCACGAAGTTGATGACGTCGAACTATTGATGACGTCGGCGTGTGCGTTCCGCGCTCAGAGATAGCTCTCAGCCATTACAATGAAATTACAGGTATAACAATGAAAGAAAGAAAAGAAAGACATGAAGAACAAAAGTAGTGCACTGTGAAAGGTGGTCGACATATTTACTAGCCACTTGCTGCCCATTCCCGTTTGGATAACTCTTGACACTAGCATCGTGTGGTTGTACATGAAAGCGGGAGTTTTCAAAAGTAGACTTTTGAAGGAAGCAAGTCAGCACATGTACGGAATTTGTCATCCAATAGCGATTTGTGTTTTCTTGAGGTTGTCGTGTCGAGCGACTTAAGACTGTCCCAGGAGCTTCACAACCTTTTACTTCAGCAGAAGAATATAGTTTTCAGTGGTTGAATTAATATGGGCAAATCTGCACAGTTTTGTCATAATTTACACGACTATTATGATTAGAGATTAATCTCTAAAATGATAATTTTTGGAGGGAAACGTTTCAAGCGTAACGTGGTATATTTCGCTTTTTAAGTCTAATATTTCAACCTTGACCGTTTGTTTGCCGAAACAAAATGTCACATGTTTACGTGGCAGTCATTCCGGACACCACTGAAAACTTTTATGAACAATGGAAAAGCGGAAATCATAGCTAAAGACTTTTGACCATTTCTAGCCCACTGAACTCTCAAGAGGTTTATCTGATAGTGGTGAGTCTTCATATTTTTCCCCCGCGCTTCCTAATGAAATCTTCAAGAGTAAGATAGCATTTCTTCCTCGTCGTAAACGGAAGAGGGAGATGATAGGAGATGCTAGGAAAACACACAGCTGTTGCGAGTGAAGTATTCTTAAAATCGATCTGGTTCCTTTCCCCATTGTATGCGTAATAGAGGTGACTCGGCTTAGGTCAGGACTCAACCTTTTCTTGCGCAACAACGACCATGCTCCATATTCGTTTGATCGAATAGCTGCCTTTTTCTTCAGGAAGGGCTTTGGAAAATGTCAAACTTACTTCTTTCTTGAATAGTGCATATTCCTTTCCATTTACTTTTTTGTCGTTTGAATAGCACGTTGCTTCAGGAGGCAGCATTCAGGTAACCGTTGATACCAAACGGACTACGCAGAAAGCCTTGGTTCCCTCCCATGCTTGTTCTATGTTAGTACCAAATGGACAAAAACTTCTTCTGTAGTTGTTTCTTTTTCTCGACATTTCCGGGATTAATTAAATATGAGTTAATGCCTCAAAGAAATCGAGAAACTGAAGAAAGGACAAGGATAAATTTAAACTAGTGAGAATCATACTTAAAAAATACAAAACAAGGAAACTTTCCCACTGAAATATGAATATAGTTTTAACTATTTTATGTTCTTTTCGCCCGATGCATTTTTCTCAGATGATTTAAGAATGTTTGAAGACTGTTTGTCAAAACGGAAATTATTCCACAAAGAAACCAAAGCATATTACATTATTACCGTTTATTGTTTTCGCTTTTCCTTACACGGAATACTGGAAATGTTGGTAAGGCTGTTTTCGAGCCCTGCAATTTGTTTGGAGAATTGAGACAAGAGAACAAAACTGTCAGCGAGATGGGCCTCGGATGATCTCATTATCGTTGGCAACTGGGGTTCACAGGCAACCATAATACATGTATCGCTGGTCAATGTACGGTATTACAGGGGCGGAGTTAGTAAGTGAAATATCAGTAATTGTCAGCCACACTGTGCTGTACTACATTTCCATATTGATGGTTGTGAACACAAAGCCCTGCGACACCAAGTTTTCAGTGAATTCTAACGCACGTTTACAGATACTAGGATTGCCAAAATTTCGACACAAAAGTTGGCATCAGGGAGAATCTCAAAACATTCAGTATCCCTACAGGCAAAATGAATGCATTTGCAGAAGGTAGATCTGTCTGGCCTGCTGTTGATGCACAAAAAGCAAGCGGCGATTGTTCGAGGTCCATGAATCAGTGGGGGTACATCAGTTGTTTGTATATATGTCTACATAAATAGTTTCCTTCTCTTCCCTCGGTTTACTAGGGAAGGATTGGCCTGGAAAGCCACACCAAAACTCACCTAAGTCACTACATTGCCTTACAGATACTCTTCGAAGGGTATTTTTACCCTTTCGATTCTGACCAGTCTTCCGAAACTTAGTTGGGGGGAGGGGGTGGTGGTTGGGGGGTGGGGGTGGCAGTAGTGTAAATCTCAGGAACGCAATTGCAGAGTGCGACAATGAATTTTATCGACGTTTGCTCAAAAACTGTTTACCGACCTTAGTCTCGTTTCTCACGCACGATCACTTGTGCTTTGGTTGATGTGTGATGCTTGTTCTGATACGCGTGTACCAAAAACAATCTGTATTTTATTTTAAGCAAATGGCTTTTAATGAGTGCAGAACTGTTAGCTATCAGAGCTTGCTCTTTCTGCGCTTTAGGGGTAAAATTGACTAACCGCGTCTCTCGCCGCCATGAGGTAAGAGATAAATAACTACGAAAGCTGTGACTTTACTTGCTCTTATTCTAATTTCAATGCTTTTTCGGGATCATTGGCCCTACATAAACTTCAATGGCTGACAGGCCGTAATACTCCATCGATCCATTTATACCAGAGTTTACGGATATTGAGCAGTTTCACTGGCCTCTAGTTCAAATACATTCCTTCAATTGTCAATGAAAATGTTTTGTATTGTACGCATAGTCAAGATTCTCCCGTTAATAATGACAAAACACATAACATGCATTCGTTTCTAAGTTAGGCAAAATCAGAAAATGAAGAGATGTAATTAGCCGCAATTTTTGCAAAACAAATATTACAAAGCCTTCCTGTAGCCATAACCTTTATAGGCGGATTGGACATCTGACAATCACAAAGTACATACAGCAATGGTTTAGTTTTCAGTATCCTGTAAAATCCCCAAATTTGTTAAAGGCCTCCTCACATGCGGACACATTTCTGGCAACTTCGTAGTTTCCATTGGAAATATCGCAAAAATGTGTTGGGCGTGCTCAAACGTGGCACGTTTCTGGCAACTATTCCGTTTTACATAGGAAATGTCGCACTTGCAAGTCCCAAAATCAGTGTTCTGTCGAGTGTCCGTCCAATAAAAACACGTACTATTTTTTCATGTCCGTCAGAAACTTCCTCGAACAGCCAGCCAGTTGTGACATAGCGGTAGACATGTGTCCAGCCAAATGTTTTCATGGCGCCCTAGACTTGCTCGTTTCGAAACTGTTGTGGCTTCTGCTACTTCGTCTGTAGTAGCATGACGTCCTAACGCCTAACTATGAAGTTCTTGTACAGTTCCTTATCATTCTATCTTTATAATATGTGCAGTTCATCGGGGAAAAATGTTTTCGTCACAAGGTGTGCAGTTGACTCGATCGAGTTCGAGGAGAATCTAACACTGCCGTATTAAATAACTGGGTGTATATCGGAGTTGATAGCGGATCTAGAATGCGATGTCACATCAGAGGGTGTATTTCTCATTTTAGTTGTGGGAAACTAGTTGCTTGATGAATTGCAGATCGAAATGAATCTTCGGTTGTCTCTTGCTTCAAGGATGACCGGTTCCGCTCCCATTTCTATGAGTCTTTTGATGGTTCTGCAGACCCAGTCTGGAGCGGAAAAGTTTAAAGCAGGTGGGGCACTGAAAGTATGTGGCTGTCACGGGGGCTGCCGCCGCTCTGTGTCGCCGCTCACGGGCTGCTGCACGATGCTGGCGACGCTCCTCCTCCAGCGCCGCGGATGCCTTGCGAGTAATTGCCCGCCACCGGGAGCGATCCTGCGCTGCCTCCTGAAGCTGAAGCGGTCCGATACCACTCCATATAAGATCTTCTGTCAGATTGTCTCTATAGCGCTTGCGAGGTCAATCAACTTTCCATCTTCTATGAGCCAGTTTTGCTGAAGCATAGATGCTTCGGGATGCAGTTGTTGCTTCTCGTTATGAGGTGACCCGACCACTGAGCTGGAACAACAGCAGCATTGCCTAAATATACGGCGTCTTTGCACTTTCCAGGACTTCAGTGTTAGTCACTTTGTCCTGCCACTGTATGCTCAGGAAGGATCGTAGTTAAGGTATTATGCAAGTCAGAGGGGGAATACCCTCCGGCTTCTGACTTACCCAAGTCAACCGTTATTCCGTTACATGCACACCATTTAAGTTGAACGCCGAGGAAGTGCATGGCTGAGGCTACGTAGGAGTTAAGCACGACTTAAATTGAGCCGTTTTGTGCACATGTTCCTTGGTCTCACACCCATAAAAGAGGGAAGTGAGGATAACAGCTTTGTATACTTTAAGCTTGGTGGTCAGGGATACATTGTGATGATTGAGAACTCTGCAGCGAAGACTTCCAATGGACCTTATTCACGCGGCGGCCATGTTAGTTTTAAAACGAGGCAGAGGATGCTAACAACGGCGACCGCGCTACCTTCACAGTCTTGCTGGAGCGGCAATTTGACAAATGTTCCGGACTTTTCTCAAGGTGATTTGGAAAGATGGTCGAACGAAGGCAGAACAATAGCAAGAAGACAAAGTGACAAAGGCTGTGAGAAGTGTATTGAAGGGTTTATCGACTACGATGCCATCAGTGGTTGGTACACAGTGACGTTCTTTCGCTTAGAATAAG
This sequence comes from Theodoxus fluviatilis, assembly GCA_034096865.1. Lineage (NCBI taxonomy): Eukaryota > Metazoa > Mollusca > Gastropoda > Cycloneritida > Neritidae > Theodoxus > Theodoxus fluviatilis. The sequence goes on from JAWQFJ010001768.1 coordinate 18,696, forward strand.
ATTAGAACTGAGTGTGTTTTTTTTCTTGGTGTCGCTTTCAAATATGTTCACAGTTCTGGGATGGCTGGTTTACTTAGATGTTGTTTTTTATGCGTGCTAACTGTTATTAGGTTTAGAGCTTGATTTTTCGATGATATTACGGTTACACAAGTTTTTTTTCGCTTAGAACTCGAGTGTTCGAACCAATGAAAACCACGGAAAGAGACGGCCGTTTCGTTCCTTGCCTCTCATTGGCCAGCTTGTCATGAGGTCAGCGCGTGATCACGGGCCTTCCAAGCCTTCGAAAGAAATACCACAATCGGTATGACTACGATGTTAAGGGAAAAGTTGGAAAGCCATCCATCAGCAAATATAGTTTTGTTTGAAGACACACCTAGTGGTGCTGAAATGGTCGTTGTCGGCAACATTTCCGGACACTTTCAAATCTCGGCATTTCTCGCGAGAACGGACATTTATAAACGTCGTTTAGCTTAAGATTACACCCGAATCACGCGGACCGTTAAGGTGCATGGAGTACAGTATCGCCGAGCAACACGTTTGTCACAGAATGCAGATACATTAGGGAATCATAGTTCACCTGGAAAAAAAAGAAAACAGAAAAAAATGACCGAAGTCTGACCAATTGTATTCTCTCGTGAGAGAGGTGGGCCCTGAAGAGGGCCGTTACTAGAGCAGTCGTAGGCTTCTAGAGCAGTCGTAGGCGAGCTTTCGGAGGGGATCCTCCTTCTTCAGGCCAAGTGGTACAGGACTGGCAGGCGTAGGGTTGCCAGTCCTGTACCACTTGGCCTGAAGAAGGAGGATCCCCTCCGAAAGCTCGCCTACGACTGCTCTAGAAGCCTACGACTGCTCTAGTAACGGCCCTCTTCAGGGCCCACCTCTCTCACGAGAGAATACAATTGGTCAGACTTCGGTCTTTTTTTCTGTTTTCTTTTTTTTCCAGGTGAACTTTGTATAGTCTGACACCGGCTCCTTACCTCTACGCTTAGGGAATCATAGAGCGTCCTTCAGGAATTCCGGTTCAGAATAATCTGATATGTAATGAGGGTGCGCGCGCATCACGCATCACGATCACGATGTATGGAATCGAATTGGGTCACATTTCACAAAACAGCCGTCTGACGATTAAATAACCATACATTTAGCATCAGACTTTCCATTTACCCATAAAATAAGGCAAGCATCGCATAACTTGATGTTTTGATTAACTAGTAAGGAAAATCGAGCAATTTAAAACGTGAAGCGAGACATCTTTTGGGTCGCCGTAGTCGAAGCAGTTGGTCGACTAAACTACGCCTGAAATGTTTA
>JAWQFJ010001768.1:40000-62500 GCA_034096865.1 Theodoxus fluviatilis
CGCATATATACGTATGTGTGGGCATGTATACGTGTGTTGTCGCATGTATATGTGAGTGTGTAGGCCTATGTATGCATGTGAGTGGCTTTTCGGGGATCCATAAACGAAATAACACGATCCCAGGGTTCAGTACATGTTTTTATAATCACTCACAAAAACATGCCCGTAACAGGGGTAGAAAAGAAAAATAACCGTCAAAAGAATGTCACTTGGTTATCTGATTCCACCACAACCTCCTTGATAATCTAAATCTCAGAAAAATGTACACCTAAGTCTTCCACGATTTCACTCCTAAGGGGAAAACAAAATTAGAACACCGCAGCACAAATAAAATATTTGTCAACCTTCGAATATAAACATAAAACAGGATCGGTCAGCCTTCTAATAATATAAACATAAAATATGCAGGTCAGCCTTTGACAAACATAACTATCGACCCGAATAAAATGTTTTCACCAACCTTTCACTTCCACCCGTGCTCTGCCTCTCACTCTCTCTAGCTGTTCGTCGTCTTCTCTCGATCTCGTCTGCTTCACTTCGTCTGCTTCCGTCTTCTCTTCTTCTTCGACAGGCAGACTCTTCAAAGTAGGCAACTTCATTGCCCATTCAAGGCAGACTCATCTCTCCTCTCTCATCGTTGTGGGCAGGCAGACGACAGAACGACCTCTCCCCTCTCTTGGCTGTAGGCGGACTCGAGGCAGACTGTACAGCAAGAAGTCCCCTCCACGCAGGAAGACAGTCCACTCCACGCAGACTGTACAGCAGACTGACTTCTCCCCTCTCTCTTCGGTGGCAGACTCAATGCTAGGCAGAATCAGGCCGACTATCACAGCACAACTCAGGCCGACTGAAATGCTAACTTTCTCCTTCGCTAACATAGCCATCGTCTCACGATTTACTCACGAACTCAAGCATTATTCAGCCTTCAGAGCAAAACATCGTTCACCACCCCAGGGATAGAACTCAAACTCTACTCACTCCAAAACTCGCAGGGCAAAAACGCACACAGTCGCCGGATTACTAACCCGCAACCACCAAGCCCATCTCAAGTAAGCTATAGGAAACAACTTTCCCCATCACATCCCCCACCTTTTAACGAAAAGAAATTCGTTGTTCCCACACGGGACAACAATTTCTGTTCTGTCACATTTCAATCCAATACTGTACAGACACAGGTGTATATACACGAATACACAGGAAATCATGCATCTAACTCTAGATAGGGCATCAGCCATGACATTCTGAAAACCAGGAAATATGCAAAATGGACAGATTACCTTTCCTTGCAACGCCAACCTCCTTCTCTTCACAGGTCAACACAGGAAGCAAGCAAGAAAGACAGCCACTTGCATAGAGCACATCACTAAACTACCACTTCACATGTCCCTCGTCTCTATTGGAAAACAGCCAAGGCCAGCCAAGGAAAACTGTCTTGCTCGGCTTCAGAACAGCCCACCTCAAAGTCAGCCAAATCACAGACACGCAATGCAATTTGACTAAGTAATTGCTAATTCTTGGTATGTAGCGGCAAGTCCATCATACACATGCTCAAAATTTGGCAGAATTATTAACACAAGATAGTGATATGGTTGTGTTTTTTTTCATCGACAACATCAAGAAATCTCACATTATTATGGAGAGGAAAGGAGGGCAAAATAAGCAATAGTTCTCGAGTGATTACATGCACAGACATGCAAGTTATTTCAACTGAGCACAATGCTCAACTGATACGACTGATTTTACTGCACACGCTGAAAAGAAAGGATACATTTCTTTGTCAACGTGTGTCCGAGCCTGCATCCGACTGAAAGCTTCTTTCTCAACAGTAGAATAGCACAAAAAAAAACTCACAGGGGTCGAGACCATCAATTTCGACCTAAAACAGCACAGCTTCCGAACCTAACACACCGGCTTCCGCAGCAAGCCCGAAAGGTTCAGACAGATCCGGCGCTGCCAGGACAGAGGCACGCCATAACACAGCTTTCAAAAAAGGTCAAAAGCCCATTGGCACTGCACATTCCACTAAAACGTCACGTCCTTCCGCAACAGGAAGATCAAAAGTTCGGCTAATACCCCGGTCACACCGCCCGACCTTTGCTGGAGCGTTCCTGGAGCATTGAAAAAAATTCATCACAGCTCGTTACCGTGCACGACCGTTTAACAGAAGTTGGCCCCCGTTAAAGCAACGCCGTATACGATCGGCCACCGCTGATGGTCCCTCCCTACCGTTCCGAACGTTTTGAGGTGCACAAAATATTGCGAGCGGTGACGAGCGTTGTCGAAATTCGGCCCCTCTCCCTACCGTTCAAGGCGGTGTGACCGGGCCCTAAGGTAGAAAAGTCTGGACAGAACCGGCGACAGCTTCTCACCATACCCAGAACTGCCGCACCGCACCGTTCGACGCGCCCTGGGCTAGGAACAATCCCCAAGGCCCTCCAATTCATAGTCCAGTGGCGCCACAGTCCTCACCCCCACCACATGTCCCAAGTCTCTCACAACATCCTGTCCACAGTCACCCCTTCCTCAAGTTCACAGTCAGGCCGCCCCCACAGGCCATTCTCTAAAACCACTCCTCATTCCGGCCAAATGTTCTCCCCACGTAGGATTTTCTAACAGTCCATCGCAACTGTGGGTGTATCGAGGCACAAACTCCAGAATGTCTGTGTTGCTGGACGCGGACGGGCTGCGTGGGCCCGGCGCGAAGGAAACGCGTCCGCTTGGTCGGGCGCAGTTGCCACTACGGCCACCCCCTCGACACGAGGCGTGCCCGCCCCGCACCCACGACGTATGGAGCTGACTCCGGTTGCTGGAGGATGGTCCGAGCTGACCCGAGTCGCGGTGGAGAGGACCGTGGAGCTGCGTCTGCCGCTGTTCCCGTGGCCAAGGAGCTCGGCTTCTGCCAAGACAATCCTTCTCCACTCTCTTCTTGGACATGCATGGAGCAACAGCACAAACAGGATTACATGTAGGGCCACCGGAACTCTCTGCTTTCACTTCATGGTTGAACTGCCCTCTCAGCACAGGGTTATGTGACTGGATACAACATTTGTCAGTCAAATCGGATCCCAACAATACATCAACATCCGAAACGGGCAGTTCATCCACCACACCAAGCAACACTTCTCCCGAGACAAACTCTGATTTCATCCAAAAGCGATGTAAAGGTACTGACAGATACTTCGTTCCTACCACCTGGATGATCACATCCTTTCCCGTGTCTGACAAGTCAGGTCTACTCACAACCTTTCTGCTAACAAGACTCACAAACGTCCCTGTATCCCGAAAAACTGTCACTTCTTCATATGGACCATGATCACTGACAGCAAGACCAGCCTTGGATACATATTTCTCGTATTTGGAGCCTATGACTTTCTCAGTCCTGTCCCGCATAAATCCAACTACTTTCTGCTGTTCTCTCTTTCTGGCAAAAAAGTTCTCCAACACATGACCCAACTTCTGACAGTAAGAGCATTGTAAGGTGCTGGTCTTCACAGCCGGCGATCGCCCTAGACCATTTTTGTTTCCCTTGGCAGCAGGAGACTGGTCTCATTGACTTGAGACACTACACACTGAGAGACAGCCTCAACATCGGCTCAAGCGCCTTGAGCATGCTGCCAGCATGGATACGTGCGCTATACAAGTAGACATCATCATCATCATCATCACTGGCACTGCCCGACACTCAGCAGCTACATGACCAAATTTCTGACATCTTCTGCATTGAACGCCTCTTCTACTTTCCACGGGAATATTGGAACCAGGTCTGACATGACTATGCCCATTCTGTCCCTTGTGAATCAGCATGTATTTATCTGTCAATTCAGCTGCCTCTCGAACTGATTTAACATGCTGATCTTCAAGATAGACACGCACTGTCGGGGAAACCTTGTTTTTCAGATCTTCTAGCAACAAGAGCTCTCTCAATGCCTCGTAACTAGAATTCACCTGTTCTGACCTCAACCACAAGTCAAAAGCAATTGCTGCTCGAGCCACAAAATCACAGAAGGTCTCGCCTCCCTCTTTCTTCATGTCTCTAAATTTCTGCCGATACGCTTCTCCAGTCAGTTGGTAGGCCAATCTGATCACTTCCTTGACTTTCTCGTAGTCATCCCTATCCTCACCCTCCAAGGAACCATAAGCCTTACTCGCTTTTCCCTTCAATTGACTCTGCAGAATCAAACACCAGTATGGCCTAGGCCACTGCAACTTGTTTGCTATATGCTCAAACCGCGAGAAAAACTTCTCAACATCTTGCTCTTCAAACTGAGGGACGAAACAATGACAGTCATTTATCCTGAATTCCCCTCCCTCGGGAGTATGTCTATTCCCCGACTGTTGTCTCTCAAATTCAATTTTCTCTCACATAAATTCTCTCTCTCTCTCTATCTTCTCTCTCCCTCTCCTGGGCTCTCAATCTCTCCGTCTCCAAATCTCTCTCCTTTTCTTTGTCTCTCAATTTCTCCATCTCCAAATCTATCGCCCTTTTCTTCTCTTCAGCTCTCAATTTCTCCATCTCCAAATCTCTATCCCTCTCTTTGTCTTCTATTTCCAGCTGTCTTAAGCGTAACTGCTGATCAAACGTGAGACCTGAGTTGTCCTTTTCCTTTGCAACATCTCGACATTCTATTTCCCCATGATTGCTTTCCTCATCAGTCTTGTCCTCGGGAAGTAGTTCCGTGATTAGTAACTCTCGTATTACCTGCAAATCCCACCTTCTGAACTCTTCGGCCACCCCAATTTCGTTGTCCTCTGCTAATTTTAACAAGTCCTCCCGTCTTGCTCTCCTAATTCCTCTCACAGAAGGGTTACATAATAAAAACCGCTGGCGCTGAACCTCCAGGTTTTGGCACTAAAAAAAAAGAAGATCGGGTTCGAACCCGCAACCTCTCGAGAAAAGAGGGGGGAAAAACACACAAAAAACACCAAAAAACAGGTCGGATTCGAACCAGCAACCTCTCGAAAAAAGAGGGGGGAAAAAGTTTCAGCGCGGATTCGAACCCGTTCACGCATGACCTGACGTTACAATAGTGTAACGCTTTAACCATCTGAGCCATTCGGCAACTGACGTTAATACGTGTTTTGTAAAGCAATTATAACGTTCTTTTCCGTAGACTCTCTCGCTTCGTATTTTGCACTGTAAATTGTAGAAAAATGGATGATAGTTCATGAAATTTGAGTGGTCTTGTACCTTTTAGGATACTCAAGGTCTATTTCTGCCAAGTTTTATATTGATTCACTGCCATTAGGCCACGTGAACAGACTACCAAGTTGTTGCACTCAGAGTGGCTGTTCGAAGGTTCGGACCGGCCGCGCGGGTGGACAATTTTGACTGTAAAATGATATTTTTTTTAAGCAAAGGCGATTTTTTTTTCTGGGGAGGATCACGAAAACTAGTTATGTAATTGGTGAGCGCTCGTACAGCGTGGGAGAAACGCTGCTGGTGACGGGAGTGAAGGAAAAGGCGAAATATATTCGCCATTCCGTCAACTGATTTTGCGGTGGGAGGTTATCGAGTTTATGACCTACATAAATCACTTTCTTTTCAAACCTCGATTCTGAAAATTTGATACATTCAATCGGACCTAACTTCCGGTAAGTGTGCAAAATGTCAAGGAAATCCGTCCAGCAGTTTTTGAGAAATCAGCCGTTAAGTCGGGACAGAGAGACAGACATACAGATAAACTCACTCTTGAATGCCCAGGAGGAACTTGCAAGCTGAGGCCTTGCATCGTGAGCACATTCATCCATGTACGCCTGAAGTCAACTCTCAAGGACTGCACTGCCTCTTTCGCGCATAAACGCGAGAAGAACAGAAAAATCATCAAACTTCGCAATTTGTGATGCACAAGATTCCTTTCACTGTTGTACCTCAGAAGAAAATACTGTTGTTAAAAATGTTGAATTTGTTAAAAACTGTGATGACGAAGACAATGCAACGTGTGGAAAGACTTTTTCTTATTCACTTTTCCTTACCCTGCCCTTCAGTACCGCGAGTACAGAAGGATAGACATTGATCGAGTGCATTCTGGATTCGTCTGCATCCCTAGTTTCGGAAACCTACCCTCTTCCATACGTTGAGGTAAGTGAATTCTTTGCAATTATCCTCTGCTGCATGCAGTTTGCAGAATGAGGAAATGCAAGCCGCCGAAAGTTGCAGACTCCTACTCGTTGCTATTCTCGCTAGCGTCGAAAGACACGCGAAAATGAAAAAGATAACTCTGACTCGATCTGGATTAGGCTATTCCGTCAATTGAGATTTGAGGGGGGAGGTTTTTGAGTTTACGACCTAAATAAATCACTTTCTTTTCAAACCTCGATTCTGAAAATTGGACACATTCAATCGGATTCAACTTCCAGTAAGTGTGCAAAATGCCAAGGAAATCCGTCCAGTAGTTTTTGAGAAATCAGCCGTTAAGTCGGGACAGAGAGACAGATGATACATATAAAATTTCATCACGTTATTGATGACGTCACACATTTTGCAATTTCGCTATTCCATCAATCGACTATTTAGGGAGGTGCTTTCGAGTTTACAACCTTGAAAAACCATTTTATTTTCAAGCCTCTATTCTGAAAATTTGATTCATTCAATCGGACCTAACTTCCAGTTAGTGTGCAAAATGTCAAGGAAATCCGTCCAGTAGTTTTTTAGATATCAGCCGTTAAGTCGGGACAGACAGACAGACAGACAGACAGATAAAAACCGCTGGCGCTGAACCTCCAGTTTTTGGCATTTTAAAAAAGATCGGGTTCGAACCCGCAACCTCTCGAGAAAAGAGGGGGGAAACACACACACACATAAAAACACAAAAAAAACCACAACCTCTCGAAAAAAGAGAAGAAAAAAAAAGTTTCAGCGCAAAATCAAACCTGGTCATGCATGACCAAGAGTTGAACGCTCTACCAGCTGAGCCATTAGAGAATTGCTATGACGGAGTGTTTGTAAAGCATGTAAATCCACTTCTAAGCTATCGGCCCAGGAACAATCAACCATATATTTTAAACATGATGGATAGGTTCAGGAAGCTCCTATTATGACATGTTTTGCTTTCCTTTGGCATGTCATAGACGCTGAATTAACACTCACACAGTCACACAGAGGAGGAAGTGTATTATAGATGTTCAACCCAGACATGTGCATTCGTACTCATTCAGTGATTCACGCACACACCATGTGTGGTACTGCTACCGAGTACCGTCATTCTACAAGCAACGAGTCAATCCTGTTAACACGATTCATAACTGGTAGGTTTTTAGGCTAGATTCGCTTCGAAAAGTTGCAGAAAATCTGATGGTGGTAACAATCTGACGGTATAACAAGTTTTGACAAGGAAAAAACCAAGCAAGTAATCATTCTGACCGTTGTCAGCCATGTTCACCACGACAACGGTAGGATTCTAACGCATCATGAAGAAGGCTGAAATGGTCGGTGTCGGTGGTTGTTGTGACTCTTGACCGGTACTGTACTCCATGCACCTTAACGGTCCGTGTGATTCGGGTGTAATCTTAAGCTTAACGACGTTTATTGGCAGTATTACACCCGAATCACACAGAGCACAAACTTTGCGCAGCTGAGTGCGAGAATCTGGGTCACGTGTCAGCGTCTATTTTATGGCTCGTGAGTGCCTGGCTAAAGTGCGTTAGAATCCTGCCCTTTTCACCCTCTGTTTGCAGAAGCTTCTAATCTCGCTGGAAACAAGATTTCATACCTTGTCGTGGAACCAAACGACGACAAGAGTGACCTGATTTTTCAATACAAACACTGTATTCATTTTGTTGTTTAGACTGCAAGTGTAACTTTTCTGACTTGCGTTCCACTCAACACATTTTTCACCTAGTGGACATGTACTCGATTAATTGACTCGATTAAATTGAACTGATGTATTTGATATACATTTGTATTAATCCAGAAAAATTATGAAATCATACTTCATTCATTCGAGCATTAGTCTTGACAGTATTCAGCGGACGAAGTAAACATCAATCTACTTCGACCATAACGTCAGTGCAAGTTGCAGACGAAACTATCACCGTCACATGACACGGTGACGCCGAATGTCAAATCACTGCTATCTTACGGTCGTAATTATCGTACAAAGTCTGAATAATCTGAGAAAGAAAATCGAATTGGTTTATTATGTGTATGAATACGAGTTTTTTTAATCGACTTCGGTCAATTTTGCGCTGCCTTGCAGTGATGATTTGAATACGAAGCAGTCGTCTGCAAGGCGAAAATGATCTCGAAGCCAGCGAAGCCGAAGTTTCGACCATGAATGGAAAAAAATCGTATTACGACCGTCAACCACTTTCTCTTCAAACCTCGATTCTGAAAATTTGATACATTTAATCGGACCTAACTTCCAGTTAGTGTGCAAAATCTCAAGGAAATCCGTCCAGTAGTTTTTGAGATATAAGCCGTGGAGTCGGGACAGACAGACAGACAGACAGACAGACAGACAGACAGACAGACAGACAGACAGACACACACACACACACACACACACACACACACACACACAGATAAAGTCTGTAGGACCTCCAGTAAACCATGAGGGATAATTCTTTCTCCTTTACCAGTGTTCTCAAATTCAGTGTTCGTCATTAAACAGCTTCAAAAAAAGAATTGACACGATGTTCAAAGACTACATGTACTGTGATGATGTTGGCCACCCGCTGCTGTTGCCACGTATACCACTCTCTGCCACTCATAAGCCACCGGAAGAAAAGTATAGAGAATAGGCACGATCTTTTAAGATCGTTAGAACTAGGGTAGTAAAAAGTGAGAGTAGCCATAAGTACTGATCAAAAGATCAGATAAAGGCCTCGCGGCCTAAGACATCTGAGGACATATATCTATCTATCCAAATTCATTCTCTGTCCTCGCAAATGACGTCACGTTATTGATGACGTCGCACATGTTGGAATTTCGCCATTCCATCAAATTGCCTACCTCCCCAGGTGTTTCGAAATTCTTCTCCTGGCATATATAGGATCGAAATTGTACTTGCAAATGACGTAACGTTATTAATGACGTCAAATTTGGCTATTCCGTCAATTGTCATTTCAATCATTTTTCGACCGGTAATTTCGAGAATACGACCTTAAAAAACCACTTTCTCTTCAAGCCTCGATTCTGCAAATTTGATACATTCAATCGGACCTAACTTCCAGTTAGTGTGCAAAATTTCAAGGAAATCCGTCCAGTAGTTTGTGAGATATAAGCCATGGAGACGGGACAGACAGACACACAGACAGACAGACAGACAGATAAAGTCTGTAGGACCTCCAGTAAACCTGGAGGGATAAAGTCTGTAGGACCTCCAGTAAACCTGGAGGGAAAATCGGGACATTGTTAAAACAGGCAGTACACAAAATTGTCAAAATTGTCACTCAAGGATCAGCACAGTAAAACTCTTCTAAGCTCAATTTTTCAATAAAATGATTCAATATCAAAACAGATCAATCCTCGGCACAAGCCTCCACTCTCTACTCTCTTCCAATTTAATCTCCCGATACGAGCAATACATCCCGGACGAGCCCCCACTTTCACACCCTCTGTTACGAGGATCCATAAACGAAATAGCACGGTCCCAGGGTTCAGTACATGTCTTTATGACAGTTCAGAAAAATATCCCCGTAACAGGAGTAGAAAAGAAAAATAAAAGTAAAAAGAATGTTACTTGGCCCTTGACAGTTACAACCTATCGACCCAAATAAAAAGGTGATACACCAACCTTCCACCTTTTTTGCCCGTTCTCTGCCTCTCTCTCTCTCTCTCTCTCTCTCTCTCTCTCTCTCTCTCTCTCTCTCTCTCTCTCTGCCCGTCTTCACTCGGAGTTGCTTTGTCCGCCTCTTCTCTTTTCTCGACGTCTTCACTCTGCGTTGCTTCGTCTTCCGCCTCTCTCTTCTCCTCACCCAGCAGCTTCTAGGCAGACTCTTCAAAGTAGGCAACTTCTAGACAGACTCTTCAACGTAGGCAACTTCACGGCCCATTCAAGGCAGACTCATCTCTCCTCTCTCTTTCCTCATGGGCAGACTGACGACCGAACGACCTCTCCCCTTTCTTGGCTGTAGGCAACAAACTGTACAGCAAGAAGTCCACTCCAAGCAGCAAGACAGTCCACTCCACGCAGACTCTACAGCAGACTGACCTCTCCCCTCTCTTTTCCATGGGCAGACTGCCTGCTAACTCTTCCCTTTGCTAACATAGCCATCGTCTCACGATTTAATCACGAACTCAGCATTATTCAGACCTCAGAGCAAAACATCGCTCACCACCCTAGGGTCAGAACTTAAACTCTACTCACCCCAAAACCTTCATTGCAAAAACGCACACAGTCGCCGGATTACAAAGCAGCAAAAACCAAGTCTATCTCAAGTAAGATACATGGGAAAACTTTCCCCATTACAGGGACAAACTCGGTACACTGCACTGGATCATTCAACTCTCTATGTGGCGAGAGACCCAAGTTCACTGAGGAATTGTACCCTGTCAGATTTACTGGGGTCTCAACTGAGGGTGCAGAATATTTTTTCTTGGAGATCCCGTGACTGTGCTCCTTTTCTTCCGTCTCATAAGAAGTCACTTTCCAGCCACCCTGGAAAGGCTTTGGAGAGTCTGTGTCTGATGACTTTCTTCGATGCTTCCCCTGGGACGGGCCAGTGCTGGGGGACCGTGAACTTGGGTGTTGGCTGAATGGACTTGGTTTGGCAATGAAGAAATCGCCCCTAGTGTTTCGAATCACCAGTTTCTGGATGATTGGCTGAGGTTTGGCAAGTTGGAGGGGGGGGGGGGGGGAGGGGGGGGGGGGGGGAGGCTGTGCCAGAGTCTCAGCTTCCTCTTCACTGTCCGAGACACCATTAAGCTCAGCACTGTCTGCCTCTCCCAATGAAACTTTCCTCCTCAGCTTTCTTTTTGCCTTCTTGGTCATGTACTTCTTGTGCAAGTAGTTTTCTCTTAATGCTGGTAATTGCAAAGCGAGATACCAGACAACCTCCAAAGAGTTATCGATTGTTTCTTTGGTAAAACCCTTCAGTTCAGTTCAGTTCAGTTCAGTCTCTTAACCCTGAGATGAGTTGTTGAGGCACCACTGATGACTTTCGGACAATCTTCCTTCATCGATCTCTATCCTCTGTGGCTCGCTGTGAGTCAGCAAAGGTCAAGCCTGTCCACTCTTTGATGTTGTCTTCCCACCTCTTTCTTTGCCTGCCTCTCCTTCTCCCACCTGGTACGGTACCTTGCAGGATGGTCTTGGCCAGCCCACTGCCTCTTGACACGTGACCGTACCACTTCAGCTTTTTGCTTTTCACGATTGAGAGCAGGTCTTCGTACTGTCCAATTGCTCTCCTGATCCTGTTGCTGACTTCCTCATTCGTGACATGGTCTTTATATGAGATGTTCAGATTCGTGCGGTAGCATCTCATTTCAAGGGCTTGTATCCGTCTCTGTAGTTCAGATGCGAGTGTCCAGGACTCTCATGCATACAAGAATACGGAGATGGCCAGCGTGCGCATGAGCCTGATCTTCGACGCGAGAGTGATATTTCTGTCACGCTATATTGGCTTCAACTTTGCCAATGCTGTTGTTGTTTGTGCTATCCTGGACAGTATCTCTGGTTTGGACCCTTTATCAGTCACAATAGATGCCAGGTATTTGAAGTTGTTCACAGCTTCCAGTTTTTGGCCCTTCACTTTGATTTCCATTTTGAAGCCCCGAGGGTTGTTCGTCATCACCTTGGTTATCTCGGCGCTGATCTCCATGCCATATGCCTGTGAGGTCTTGTCCAGGTGCTCGACAAGACTAGTAAGCTCCTCTTCACTTCCTGCTAATCCATCAATGTCATCAGCAAAACGTAAGTTGGTGATCTTTCTGCCACAGGTGCTGATTGATCCTTCGTGGTCTGCTAGGGCATCAATCATTATCCTTTCGAGGAAGAGGTTGAAGAGAGTGGGGGAGAGTAGACAGCCCTGTCTGACTCCGACCGTTGTCCTGAACCATTCGCCTGTGGTACTATTGAACAGGACTGCGCTGGTCGCTCTGTCATAAAGGTGTTCGACGACTTTGATGATCTTGGAGCTGATGTTGTAGCTTCTCATTGTGGCCCACAGCGCAGCATGCCTGACTTTGTCAAATGGATATATCTAAGTGCCGGGGTCGGTTGTAAAGCTACTGAAAAAGAGAGGAAGACAAGCAACCGACAATGGTTCTTTCTTGAGCAAATATGGCCCTGAAAAGGGCCGTTTGGGGGTTAATCATCAGCCGATGCGGGAATTAACCCGACAACCTCCCAACCTGAGAGTCAGAATAGTCCGCAGCCGGCTCCCCGACGCTATGGTGGATGCTGTCCGACCTTGCAAGGCTGCCAGGTGTTCGACCTGTGCCATCCTCTGCACCGAGACCACTATAGTCGGAGACCACGTGACACACCAAGTAAGGGGCCAGTACTCTTGCTCCTCCAGCCACGTGGTCTACCTCATCCGTTGCCGCAGAGGGTGCAGGGACGCATGGTATGTCGGGGAAACTAGCCAACAGCTCCGCCAGCGCATGAACAGCCATTGCGCTACCATCAGGAACTGTTCCCCCTTGCCTGTGGCCGAGCACTTCAATCTCCCGAGCCACGCCACCTCTGACATGCTCGTCAGTGTGCTAAGAGGTGGACTGACGGACCTACAGCGACGCAGAGTGGCTGAGCTCAAACTCATTTTGAAATTCCGTACCCACGAGAATGGCCTCAATAGGGACATGGGACTCCTGAGTCACTACCGATAAAGCTGTCCCCGCACGCCCTTTTAGTGCGTACCCTGTTGTGGCCGCTCCCGCCCTGCGTTGTTGGTGCAAAGTACTCCTTTTGGCCTCCCTCGCTGAACTCTCCTCACTGCCTCACCTGCTCTTTTCACATTATATATTTCTATTCCACAGCCAGCCTTGTTACTTTGGCCTGATGAAGAAGCCACAGCTTCGAAAGCTTGCCACAGAAGAAGCCCAGAGCACCGCTGCACGCCCCTGCCAACCCGCTGCCTCTCCATCCCGTGGCGGGTATTTCCCGCATCGGCTGCAGATTAACCCCCAAACGGCCCTTTTCAGGGCCATATTTGCTCAAGAAAGAACCATTGTCGGTTGCTTGTCTTCCTCTCTTTTTCAGTGACTTTGTCAAATGCTTTCTTAAAGTCTATAAAGACATGGTACAGATCTTGTTGGTGTTGTAGATGTTTCTCACACAGGACTCTCAGATTGAAGATATGTTCGGTGGTGCTCCCACCTGGTCTAAAACCTGCCTGCTCTTCAGCAATGATTTTCTCTGCCTTAGGTTTTAATCTGTTCAGCAGTACTTTCAGCATGACCTTGCTTGGATGGCTGATGAAGCTGATTGTGCGGTAGTTCTGGCACATTTGCAGGCTTCCTTTCTTGGGCAATGTAATCACTAGGGACTGTGTCCACGGGGTTGGCCAATCTCCCATCTGCTAGATCGTATTGCAAATCTTTGTGAATGCATCGATCATTGCATCGCCTCCTGCCTGGATGATTTCTCCTGGAATGTTGTCAACCCCAGCTGACTTCCCTTTCTTGAGGGACATAACTGCTGTCTCCACCTCTTCTCGAAGAATTGAGTAGTTGTCTTCCTCGGTAGTCTGAGGACAGTTCAGTACTTTAGGATCTCCTTTGGTGTCATAGTTGTACAGCTAAGAGTCCTGCGTTTCATGATTTCGCGTTCTTCTGTGAGACAAATCCCGCTCTTGTCTTGTATGGTGTTGACCCACCCTTGTTTGGTCGCTGTAAGGTCTTTGACTATCTGGTATGCTTTCTTGGTGTTATTCCTCTGGGGGTTCTCCTCAACTGCATCACATTGCAGATAGTCAAAACCCTTACGTTGCACCAAATTTCACCAGATTCCGTTGAGGACTTTTTGAGTTATTATGCCGAATAGCTAAATACCAAACTGAGGGGAAAACATTATCTTCGTGGCAGAGATAAAAATGTAAATAAGGAGCTATCAATTTCGGCAATTACGTAAACTAGCAGTAGCTAGAAATAATTCATTGATATCGTGCCCAGATTTGTACAATCAAAATCGTTAATTTCACCACTATTAGATGCTAAATATTTAGTTAAAGTTTTAATTTCTGGTTTTGAATGATTGCGTGAGCTTCTCATACAATTCTGTCTTTATTTTGCAGATAAGTACGCGTGCAGTTGTATTAAGAAATGTTTTGTATAATTTCTGTCGTTTAAAAAACTAGATCTAGCCAGAATATGTGGTAAGTCACAGCAGCAGTAGCAGTAGCAGCAGATGCAGTAGAAATAGTAGTAGTAGTTGAAGGCAGCAGTAGTGGTAGTGGTAGTAGTAGCAGCAGATGCAGCTGTTGTAGTAGTAGTAGTGGTAGTGGTAGTGGTAGTGGTTGTAGTTGTAGTTGTAGTTGTAGTACTAGTGGTTGTAGTTGTAATAGTAGTGGTTGTAGTTGTAGTAGTAGTGGTTGTAGTAGTAGTAGTAGTAGTAGTAGTAGTAGTAGTAGTAGTAGTAGTAGTAGTAGTAGTAGTAGTGGATGTAGTTGTAGTAGTAGTGGCTGTAGTTGTAGTTGTAGCAGTAGTGGCTGTAGTTGTAGTTGTAGTAGTAGTGGACGTAGTTGTAGTTGTAGTAGTAGTGGATGTAGTTGTAGCAGTAGTAGTTGTAGTTGTAGTAGTAGTGGATGTAGTTGTAGTTGTAGTAGTAGTGGCTGTAGTTGTAGCAGTAGTGGCTGTAGTTGTAGTTGTAGTAGTAGTGGCTGTAGTTGTAGTAGTAGTGGCTGTAGTTGTAGCAGTAGTGGCTGTAGTTGTAGTAGTAGTGGCTGTAGTTGTAGTTGTAGCAGTAGTGGCTGTAGTTGTAGTTGTAGTAGTAGTGGCTGTAGTTGTAGCAGTAGTAGTTGTAGTTGTAGCAGTAGTGGCTGTAGTTGTATTTGTA
Source organism: Theodoxus fluviatilis (assembly GCA_034096865.1). Classification (NCBI taxonomy): domain Eukaryota; kingdom Metazoa; phylum Mollusca; class Gastropoda; order Cycloneritida; family Neritidae; genus Theodoxus; species Theodoxus fluviatilis. The sequence goes on from JAWQFJ010001768.1 coordinate 54,937, forward strand.
GCAGTAGTGGCTGTAGTTGTAGTTGTAGTAGTAGTGGCTGTAGTTGTAGTTGTAGTAGTAGTGGCTGTAGTTGTAGTTGTAGTAGTAGTAGTAGTAGTAGTAGTAGTAGTAGTAGTAGTAGTAGTAGTAGTAGTAGTAGTAGTAGTAGTAGTACTTGTTGTAGCAGCAGCAATAGTAGTAATAATTGTGGTGGTAGTTAATTTTTTCGGTAGTAGTTTTATTAGTAGTAGTAGCAGTTGTTGTTGTTGTTGCTGCTGCTGCTGCTGCTGTTGTAGCAGAAGCAGCAACAGCAGCAGCAGCAGTAGCAGTAGTAGTAGTAGCAGTAATAGTAGCAGCAGCATTAGTAGTAGTAGTAGTAGTAGTAGTAGTTGTTGTTGTTGTTTTAATTGTAGCAGCAGCAGCAGCAGCAGTAGTAGTTGTAGTAGTAGCAGCAGCAGTAGTAGTTGTAGTAGTAGCAGCAGCAGTAGTTGTAGTAGTAGTGGTAGTAGTAGCAGCAGCAGTAGTCAACAACCGTTTTTCTGAAAACACATTCGTAATGCCTGGATAAGTCAGATGGCTCGAGGACGGCGTGTGAGGCAGCGAAGGTGTCCCACTAGCGAAGCAATCTCTGCCACACCCTCCACAGACAACGTGTGAGGACTGAGAAAAAGTTGCAGTCTGACCCCTCTCCTCCTCCAGTTCCTATTGCCCTCCAGCCACCAGTTTCTCTTGTCCTCCAGCCAATAGTTCCTCTCCATTTCCCTCCTCGTAACGCATTTTTATAGCGCCTTTCCAACAGCTGTGGCCGTCAGCGACGATCTTTCCAGTTGTTTGTGATGATGGTAGTAATTTCGCAATAAATCATAATTTGATTATTAAAAACGTAATTTGTAATGGTTGATATAATATGAAACGCAGTCATAATGCACTTACTTGGAAACCTATATCCTAGATTACTTGAGCCTTTTCCCCCCGAGACGAAGTAAATCAGCAATAACAGAAAATTGCAGATATAATTATCTGCACGAGAAATATCAGATCAATAATCACGAGAACTCCTTGTTTGTGGTCTGTGGCTGCATATTGATTTTTCCACGTCTGGTGTCAATTTTCAAGCAATAACGACGCTTAAAAGACCGGCTCCCACAACGTCTGGATCGAAATTGGCAATTAGAGGTATCGTAGAATTCGGGATAGTTTTTGGTTCCACCAAGAATAGCCGAATGACGGATTATCTGTCATAAGTTTGCTACTGTTTTTTTTCTTCAAGGTGTTTTTTCCACGACAACCCATCGGTACTTTATCAGAGTAATTTTCTGTTCATATCAGAATGGTTATGCCTCCACGATTGTATTCCTTGTTAACATGTTGACAACATTTTTACGCGATCGTCCAGCTGCGTCGAGGATCAATATTCTGTTACGACATGCTGAAAGTTCTGCCCCTCATTGGTGTCTGTGTGCCTGCTTTTCTGTATGTTTGTTTACTTGCGTACCTTCCCGTGTGTCTGTTACTACGTATGTATCTGTGTGTTTCTCTCTCTTTGTGTGTCTATGTGCGTGCGTGCGCGCGCGCGTGTGTGTGTGCGTGCGTGCGTGCGTGCGAGCGTGTGTGTGTCGTCCGCCTGACTGTGTGTCTATATATCTGTCTGTAAGTATGTCTGCCTGCCTATCTGTATGTCTGTGTGTCTGTGTGTGTGTGTGTGTGTGTGTGTGTGTGTGTGTGTGTGTGTGTGTGTGTGTGTGTGTGTGTGTCTGTGTGTCTGTGTGTCTGTCTGTCTGTCTGTCTGTCTGTCTGTCTGTCTCTCTCTCTCTCTCTCTCTCTCTCTCTCTCTCTCTCTCTCTCTCTCTCTCTCTCGGCCGTTTGCCCTCGTTCTCTCCTCCCCATGTTTCAAACACCACATATTCTACACTGACCCTTCCAATACCGCAGACCTGCGCCTCTGTAGAAGGAGCGCAACATGTAACTGCTCGCTCCACCTATGGCGGCATGGAAGCCTTTCTCACTCATACATCAGCATGACCGCGTCGATTGTTGCGGGCTTCCGGTAAAGACATTCCTATTTAGGGTGGGCGGGCAACTCGCTGCGACGACGTTTGCAAGCCAATTACGAGGGAATGAGCCAGCGGGCTGGGTCATGCGGGCTTCGATTGGGACCACCAGTATTGCCTCCAACCGCCGCAATCAATTTTCAGGGCAGGTTGCACGGCCGGCCACTGTGGCTGGAATCACATCATGGCCTCCACCGAGGAAGGTACAGGGGAGACCACTCTCCGCGTAATCCGCCGGTTATCCCCCTTGGGAATGCCCCCATCAGCCTGCATTTGTCCTCCCGACGCCTGCCTGCCTCGAATGTGCCCCGTAATCAGTCCGCTAACAAGGGAAACCCAACTCTCTTCATCGTGTCGTCGAGGGCAATTTCCCACCTAATCTGTTTCCTCTCTGGACACGGTTCTGTCCTCCAAGCTTCTTCAACCCTCCCGCTTTTGTGAACCCGAGTCTTGGAGGCAGTAGAAGTACTCGTCTAGGCTGTCAAGAAAACGTGCTGACAAGGGTTTGAAAGTGCCGTCACCATAGCAACGAAGGAATGGTCCCGGGTTGCCAGGCATGCTGATGTCATCTGAAACGGAATTTTGATTGCCTCTAAGAAGGTGCACACATTTGAGATGTTTCTTGAAAGGGTATGCCACTGTTTGATCTTTCCACCTGATTAGCGCCGTGTGCTCTCAATGCAGGTTTTCTAATTAAACTGAAAGATCTATGTCTCGCTCCTTACTAGTCTCGAGGGACCCGGGTCCAGTTTTCGGTAACTGCGAAATTGGAATGTCAGTCTCTCTCTCTCTCTCTCTCTCTCTCTCTCTCTCTCTCTCTCTCTCTCTCTCTCTCTCTCTCTCTCTCTCTTCTTTCTCTCTCTCTCTCTCTCTCTCTCTCTCTCTCGCTCTCTCGCTCTCTCTCTCTCTCTCTCTCTCTCTCTCTTTCTCTTTGTCCCATCAATGTACCAGTCCACACTATACTCGCGAGCAAATGCAATCTGTAAGGAATAAGACTTCAATAATCAAACTAAAAACATCAGCCCTTGATGACAGTATTAAATGTTTTTCGATTCTGAAAGAAAATTGATGATCCAAACGTTAGCAATAGAGTTTTCTCTCAATTTATGCGCGTGTTAGAAAAAAGCTTCTGTCGGGTTCTTCCATATAGGCGACAATGTAAAAGTTCATGTGCAATATTCTGTTTGGATGCTATTTGTTCTTAGCTTTGAATATAGTTCAAATCGCCCATTGATGTATTTCTCGTGTAAGTCTCGCAGTCATACGCAGGTGTTCATGAACTTTATTGTAGGAAAATGGCAGTAACATTTACTTGTCAAGCTAAGGAAAAGTCTGGAATATTAGTGTTTAAATGAATTAGGATATTAAATTTAGCCAATTATTGGAGAATCGGCAGACTACGAGACAGAAGATTTTATTTTTTATATCTACACATATATATTTTAATTTAGAAAGAATAAATGGGTGGGTAGGGATGGGGAACACAAGGAACAAGAAAACCGGTTACATCTTCATCATCATCATCATCATCATCATCATCATCATCATCATCATCATCATCATCATCATCGTCATAGTCGTCGACGTCGTCATCAACAACAACAACAACAACATTGTCTGCTGGATGATTTCCGGTAGACAGAAGATATTTAGAGAAATACAAAGTACCCTCGACTCTCACAAAGTCTCTTTGGAGCATTGCTACCGGGCAGCTGTTCTTAATTTATTTTTTGTTGACTTGTAATCCATGCTTGGTGTTTGGGCCTGATTGATCCATACAAAGTGCTTCCGGCAAGAAACTGCAAGGACATCTTTGTCAGTCTTTTCCAGGAAGCTTCGAGTGGGCACCAGGCAGTTCATCTTTCGTCCTTCCGTCACAAGCCTCAGTCTATTAAAATTTCATCTTTTCCTCCAGGTCAGTAACCTCGCTGGCATCTGTAAACTATGCCGTCAAATCAATATTCCCCACTAGTCTTGTTCGGACATAAAAAGGGTCGCTCTCAAAAAATAGTTATCAGTGTAATTGCCAACCTTGCAATTCGCTGCTGGGTGGAATTCTCCGAAATACTCTTAAATTTTGCAGTCTGGCGCTGCTTGTTTTGAGTCTAGCCATTGAAAGGATGTCTTCGTGTCTACTCATCTCGAGATGGGTTTTCATGACCACCAATACACAGTAGGTCATTTTTTTCTATTACCAATGTTTCCAGATTAACTCTTTTTTTACCAGTCCTGGTGTCGATGTATTCTGTCTTCACAATGACTTACCTCCATTAATTGTATTAAGTCTTCTAAAGGGTCATAACATTGCTGAAGATTTAACACCAAGGCTTTGCTTCAAAAGTAAAAGAAAAATTACTTTTCAAGAAGAAGAAGAAGAAGAAGAAGAAAAAGAAGAAGAAGAAGAAGAAGATGAAGAAGAAGAAGAAGAAGAAGAAGAAGAAGAAGAAGAAGAAGAAGAAGAAGAAGAAGAAGAAAAGAGGAAGAGGAAGAGGAAGAGGAAGAAGAAGGAACAGGATGAGAAGCAGGAGGAGAAGAAGGAGAAGGAGGAGAAGGAGCAGGAGCAGGAGCAAGAGCAAGAGGAGAAGGAACAAGAGGAGGGGAAGGAGCACGAGGAGGAGGAGCAAGAGGAGGAGGAGGAGGAGGAAGAGGAGAAGGAGCAAGAGGAGGAGGAGGAGAAGGAGCAAGAGGAGGAGGAGGAGGAGGAGGAGGAGGAGGAGGAGGAGGAGGAGGAGGAGGAGGAGGAGGAGGAGGAGGAGGAGGAGGAGGAGGAGGAGGAGCAAGATGATAAAGAGGAGGAGGAGCAAGAGGAGGAGGAGGAGGAGGAACAAGAGGAGGAGAAGGAGCAAGAAGAAGAGGAGGAGGAGGAGGAGGAGGAGGAGGAGGAGGAGGAGGAGGAGGAGGAGGAGGAGGAGGAGGAGGAGGAGGAGGAGGAGGAGGAGGAGGAGGAGGAGGAGGAGGAGGAGGAGGAGGAGGAGGAGGAGGAGGAGGAGGAGGAGAGGGAGGAGGGAGGAGGGAGGAGGACGAGGAGGATGAGGATGAGGAGGAGTAAAATATATTCCAGCAAGAATTGCAGGTTTGACAGAGCTTGGTCGGCAGCGCAACATCGAGAGGCCAGTATTGTCCACGTGCCTGCAGGCTGAAAACAGTGAATGCCTTGCTTCAACGAACTCTACTTTTTTCTCTACTCGGGAAAACAGGTTTGCACCTCCTATGACTGCAGAACTTGAAGTAATGCACTCTCCAGAAGTCAATACCCTATTGTATCAGATTCCATTCAAAACCACTCCACACCCTTTCCGTAAAGGTCAAGACAATTTGAATATACAAATCCATTTTTATAATAATTCCAAGCACGGTTCTTTAAAAGCGCGACGATTCTAGTTTCGTTTTCTTTGACGATACTCCTTTGAATTCTCTTCCGAATTTGAATCAGATTCGTGTGTACGTGTGATGCTTTCAGAGGACCTTTCCAAGCTTTAAACCTGTCGTTCTCCATGGAGAGGAGTTGGGGCTATTGATTTGTGCACGGTAGCGAAGGCCATCTTCATCCACGCAGTCAATCTCAGATGCTTCACTCGTCCCGTCTATTCTGGGCCATGCTTTTCTCTTCAAGGGAGATGATACTAGATTTTCCCTGCCTTGCTTGACGATGGTCTTCTATTACTGCGGCTTCCAGCGGATTCAGACACAGTGTGAAGTTCTTGCTGATCCGTGTAGCGTTTGGCAGCGGTTTTGTTCGCCGTCAGTCTTTATGTGGCTCTGCTGTCCTCTATGTGCTCTTAACGAACCGAAACTTTTCATCGTCAGGGAAACTAGCCGAGCATCGCTGTATCTGCCTCATAGCCTACTTTCGCTCTTCTGCGAATGAAAAGTCTTTTGTTTCTAACTGCATCTTACTCGTGTACTTGATTACAAAGAAAACCTTGTGCCGGTAAGCACCAGAAATAACTTTGGCATACTAGTAGGAGGAGAGCTGGTATTTCGTAGATTACTTTTTTAATAGTTACATTCTATCCATGACAAAATGCAATTCGTGATAGTGTTTCATTTATATACATACATACATTTATACATATATATATACTTACTCATCCCTGGCCGTGTGGAAGTGTGGGAGAACATATTTACGTAACTGTGCAGTGTTTACTCATCGATTGCTTATGGCGTTTGGGAGATCTCCCTTTGTTAAACTATGTATTTCCTATTAAACGTCTTTTCTTTCAATTTTGCTAAGGTCTTTTTCTCAAAACGTTACGATCACAGAGCCAACTTCCAGGAAAAGCCCTGTAAAATGGGTTAAGAATGACCTCATTTGTTATAAAAGTAGCAGTCGAGTGGCACAAATTCTTGCGTGGTGAAATACTACAGATCTTCATAAGCGTTTATGTCACTGTGCATGGATGCAAACCGTGAAGTTGTCGCTCACTTTTGCCTCTGCCCTATGCAGCTAGTGGAAAATGATCAAGAGTTATGAAGAACTGAATAAAGTGTTGGAAAATTCTTTGAAATACACTGTTCACGTCAATGGCCAGTTGGTTCTTAAGTATGAATCAAGTTTTGTCGGTGGGTTTCGTTTCACTTCAATAGTGCAGACGACAAAAAAATGACTCCCAGAACAAGCCACTTCCAGAGAAGCGAGACGACTGAAGGTCTTCAGAGGAAGAACACTTGTCCTCAGGTTTTTCATGGCAGTCTCTTATCCAGCAGTTTCCTCTTCTGCATGAGTCCACAGTCAGTCTTCTCAACCTCTCCTCGCCTACTGAAACCCTGTCTTTGACGGACGGATTCAGGCAAGCAAGTTTTGGCGTTTGATTATGTACGAGGCGCAGTGCCGTGGTTCTATCCCCGGGTCTGAAGAAATCTGGATTGTCTTTCAAGGAAGAACACGCGAGTTTCTTTTAGATTTAGAGTCCTCGGCATTCTGTGTCATGAAGTACATGTTCGAGTATAAAAGAGATATTAAAGTGAAACAAAACCCACCGACAAAACTTGATTCATACTTAAGAACCAACTGGCCACTGACGTGAACATTGTATTTCAAAGAATTTTCCAACACTTTATTCAGTTCTTCATAACTCTTGATCATTTTCCTTTCCCCATTATTCTTTTCATCTCTTGTGAATTTTATATTGCTCACAATCCTACCCCCTCTGCTCTCTGTGCCAAAGGGAAAAATGTCACGTGTTCCTGCCATTGGCTTCCCTCATTACGCCCAATGGGCAGACGATGTAGAACGCAAGGCGGTTTCAGATTTGATTATGCGTAATCAGTCACTGAGTAAAATCAATACCTGTACCTTCTAGCCAGCACCTCCAGGCTTATCCATTTACAACTGTAGAATGGGCTGAATTAGCTTTGCATCTAAACTGTGATTCTCTCGTCAGCAAGCTGGTTGGTGTTGTGCCGTTTCTCAGTGTCTCAATAATTTTTCCTCTTTTGTATCGCATTTATGAGGACAAGGAAGCTGACACGCGCGCGCGCGCGGACGCACATACACACGCACTCACACACACGAGAGAGAGAGAGAGAGAGAG
>JAWQFJ010001768.1:65000-67500 GCA_034096865.1 Theodoxus fluviatilis
TTCTGCTCATGAACGATTTTCTTCTCGGTCGATTTATTACTAAGAAAATGTATTTTTATACTTGTGTTTCCGCGTTAAATCTAACAACTTCTTTCCATTTCGCCTTCAATAACATAACCCCTTTACAGTGACACACATGGGACGCGCAGTCAGATACCAGCACCAGCACGACTCGCTTGGGAGTATCGCAAATCAATGATGGCTCCCGGTTGCCTGTAAGGGTTAATCGCACTGCAGTGTACCATTACTTTCCTGACCAGTTGCAGCTGTACACAGCCTTGCCTCTCCAAAATAGAGCCGGGAAGTCAAAGCAGGGCTTGTAAACGTTGGTCCAAAGGGGGTCGGCTCTCTATTTCGGAGGGCCGCTATTGCGGGGGGCCGCTTTTGCGGGATTTTTTTTGGTCAAAAGTTCTTAAGGCAATTTTGATTCTTTTGTCCTAAAACACCTAAAAAAACATACAATTGTTGTTACTTTTTTGTGAAAAAACGTAGAAATTATTTCATGTGTGTCTTTTTCAAAACATTTTCCCCAAAATTTATTGATCGGGTTTCACCGATAGCGCTCAGCCTAGGCCGCACCCGCCACCCCGCCTGACTGACTTAGCCTGTCCAGGGAGTTCCACCTAAACCCGGACGTGCTACTTTTTGTCACGTCAGCGTCACATCAGCGTCGCGCCCTGGAGTTAGGGCGTAGGGACCACAAGTTGAGAATCAAACGTGGGATGGAGTTAAAATATAAAGCTTCACCCGTTATTGATAAAAACTACGGCTACGGAATATCCGAGACAAGGGAGTGGCGTTGTTTCCTTTGGTCTTAGCCGCGGAAGCGCGCTTTGTGCTTTGATGGAGGAAGTGACGTTGTTTCCTTGGATTTTAGCCGCGTAGGCACGCTTTGTTCTTTGATGGAGGAAGTGACGTTGTTTCCTCTGATCTTGGCAGATAGGGCCACCGAGAGAGAGAAGACAAAATGTTTGTTAAAAAAATTTGAGAAAAAAAACGTAAAATTTTCTGATTTAAAAAAGTAACAAAAAGTTTCAGGTTTTTTTAGGCGTTTTGGAACAAAAAGTTGAAAATGGGCTACACAAATTTTTGTTAAAATTTTTGAAAAACCGAAAAAATGTTTTAAAAAAGTAACAAAAATGTTATGCTTTTTTTAAGGTGTTTTAGGACAAAAGAATCAATATGGCCGTAAGAACTTTTGACCAAAACAAATCCCGCAATAGCTGCCCCCCGCAATAGCGACCCTCCGCAATAGCGGCCCCTCCCCGTCCAAAACCAAGACGAGACAACACCTTGTTCCTATGTCTCTCGAGACGGATGAAAGCGAAGAGTAACATGATTCTTGGATGAGGTTGTTAAATTCAAAAGCAGAAACACGCCCATTTTCTCGTTTATTCGCTCTTCCAAGCATTCTCGCAAACTTGTTGGTAAATGGTTGTTGTGTTGAAATATTCTCTGTTGGTTTCGTGTATGGAGCAACTCATTATAACAAAGCATTGTGTTACATGTAGTTTAGTCCTAAAGAAATATATATTTATGACTAATCATAGACCACTCTCATTTGTAGTCTTGTCCGCTCATGCACGCATTTTGTGTGGGAGGAAGTAATATCGACAAAAATACAAAGGTGAGTAAATGAAAACTTTAAAGGTGTGATACACATTTATACAATGCTCGATTGTTGTGTAAATTGGCAACAGTGTTACTTTTGGTTTGGAGAGTAACCGACAGGTGACAGCACTATGAAGAAGACACTATGGCGCAGCAGTAGTGTTAAGATGGCTGCCCCACTTGCAGCAATCACCAAAGAGGAGCTGTGTTCTTTCATTCGTGTTTTGAATATTGAAGGGGTGAAACCCATCGCTATTCACCGACGAATGAAAGCTCAGTATGGGAATGCATGTCTATCACTACATCATCGTCTCCTGTTTCAATTCTCACATGGACACCATCACCTCCTGCTTCAAAGCGCCGCAAAAGTTCTTGACAGGCGTCAACACGTTGTTCCTTCAATTCTGCAGTCAGGTTGGGTGGCATCCATTTTGAAGACACATAGTGGAACTGCAGAACATCATGGACGATATGACAGGCTGATCCAAGACTCATACCCAGAAGTATGGCTATTTCATCCACTTTTACGCGGCGAGTTTCCACCACGGGGACTTCAACTGTTGCAATGTGTACTGGTGTCACTACTAGGTGTGCCTAACCTGGTAGCCATGAGTCTGTTACTGAACTCACGCTGGTTCTGAACCTCCTAGTCCACTCGTACACTTGATGTAGTGACAGACATGCATCGCCATACTGAGCTTTCAGTCGTCCGTGAATATCGACGGGTTTCACCTCTTCACTGTTCCTCTTTGCTATATGTGGCAAGCGGGGTAGCCATTTTAACACTTATGCTGCGCAACAGTAAGAACTTTTGTTACGAGTTTTATTGCACTATTAAGGTTTTCATTTGACTCACCCACATATTTCCGCTGACTACTTCAGATGACAA
>JAWQFJ010001768.1:82500-92500 GCA_034096865.1 Theodoxus fluviatilis
CTGTAGGTTTAATTTCCGTCCTCTAAAGGAGGCCAGTGAGAATGCATTGAAACTGACATACTTTATGATGCGTAAGGTGTGACGATTTTTTAAAGGGGCAAGGCAAGAAGTATTGCAAAGATCTCCTTGAACAGTTGTCGTAAAATGTTTACATATGCAATTAAGTATCTCTCACCGACTACTAGTAATCCGTAATGCTCAGTACAATTTGCAGAGTTGCAGATCTATTGTCGCATCCTGCATATTTCATCGACCAGCAAAGCGGAACCCGAGCTCAGTCATAGCCTACTGGGACAATCTGCCATTGTTGTTTGTTGTAAAGGTAAAAGGTAAAGACACTGGCTTTATGTAGTGACTTCTTTTCCATATGTGTCTCGAACCGCTTTGATCTTTACACCCAGATCATGTGGTTATTTGATCAATGCTTTATGGCACCTAACAGCAAACACGGCACAGCAGTCAAGCACTAGCCCCATCTCCACTCACTGAGGGGGTTGGGGGGTTTCCATCCCGATGCTGGCTTACAGCCGCATACGTGGGTTAATGACACTACAGGGTACCATCACTGCCTTCTCCATTGCTCGGTTTTACTCTTGGGTGGGTTCAGGCAATGCAAATCAAGAACGTTGCCAAGCACATAACGGTAGGATCCATGCAACTATGTACGACGCTACCACTAGCTACAAGCGCCAGCGTGCGAGCGTTCTAATCGCCTTGGGACTATAGCCCCGATAGAACGATTTTCAATCAGTTTACTTACATAGCTATGTTTAGTCCGTGCATTCCGAGCAGTCGCGATCAATGAGTGATTCTAAACAGTTCCCTGCTATGAGAGAGCAGTGGGGTCTGTGTTTTGTTGGCCATAGAGAAACAACACGTCTCCGCGACAGGTAAAAATCAAGTCTTCACCACCGAGCAGGAAACCTTGGCTGAGCACAGAGAACGCCAGAATGAGGCTGTTTTGTAGTACTGCCAGCTGCATGCGAAGTCTGAAGTGCTGCTGGCAGGAAGACTTTTTCGACGTCATTAACACTGTGGATCTAAAGGCAGACGGGAAGGACGATGTTTTTCCCTCACGAAATAGGCCCAAGAGCTTGCGTTGAAATGTGCTATTTGCATGCAAATCAACACAATTTTTTAAAGAGGTCAGTGATCTCGGGTCCTGCAATCTGTTTCAATTTTTGTCGAGGACACAACCTTTCTGTAGGACGACTCTACGGCTAAGAACAGTTGCAAACGGTAGCGCCTTTTTCTGGCAAGACCTTTGATTTTTTTCCTTCATTACTGCACTGCTGTCGTCAACTGACACCTTACGGAGGACGAAATGCGACTAATTTTAGTGCAAGTCTATTCTATGATCGTATTTCACATCACAAGACTCAGCTCTCTATGTAATGTTGTTCCTTCTCCTGATATTATACATTTACTTCATCTTTTCAAGGGAGGGCACAGTGGGGAGGAATATCTGTTTGATTCCTTAATGAAAAACTTTACTGCAGAAGATGGCGCTATTCTTTCAGACTTTGGAAACTTTTTGCCATCAAAACAGACAAACCCGACGGAAAATGTCACGAAATGACATCGTCATATTGGAATTTCATCAAATATCCAAAGATAAACTGAGAAGACTCGATGTCTAATCTTGTGTTGATTCATATTTTTCACTGCAGTCTTATTGTAGTCGAATATGACTGGGTTTCAGCAACGGCCAAGCTGACATTCTCCAGGACGTGATTTATTTGGATATAAAAATCCCTGAATGAAACCAATATGAGAACAGACGAAATCGATATTTCCATGGGCCTGTATGAATCACTGGCATATATATATGAAACAATATCGAAATAACCAAATAAATCAAAATTGTAATACACGTACATACACACACACAAAAGGTGTTGGCCCACGGCTTAAAGCCTTCAGAGGCACAAAAAGCAAAAAATAAACAAAAAATAAACAAAAAGAAGGAAACAAGTAAATAATAGTACTTATATGCACAAAGAAGAAGAAGAAAATAATAAACAAGAATAATATTTAAATGGAGTATGAACCCGTGGGGACCAGTGCGAGGAAAGGTGCTACCGCTACGGGTTCATCTTGTCGAGTGAGTGAGGGAGGTAAAGGAGGTGAGTACTTCTCACTGTGGCCACGTCTCACATGCAGCACGGAGATGAGGTGGTGGCGGGAGGTGGTGGCGGGGTGGGGGGATAACCCCGGCGTCCGGAGGCACCCAGTGACGTCACAGTGGCCTGGTGTAGTGAGGGGGCGGGGCAGGCGGGATGGTTCCATGCCCCAGGAAGCTGAGGTCACGGTTCATTCCTTGCGGCTCCAGTGTACCCACCTCGAAGATAAGACGCTGTTCGAAAGCTTTTCAATGGGCACTAGACTGGAACCGCCTGATGATGGTGACCCTCAGATCCCTGGGGCTGTGGTCGCGGCTGAGGAAGTGGAGGGGCACTGGACGGTCAGTTCTGGCGTTAGAAATATCACTTCTGTGTCCACGAAACCGGGCATGGAGGTCTTGTCCTGTCTCCCCTATGTAGAGAGATCCGCATCGTTGGCATACGATTGCATATACAACATTGTTGGATGCGCATGTGAAGCCCTCTTGTATTGTGATGGTTTTCCTGGGGCCCCGAATCTGGTCCGTGCACAAGGTCACATCTCTCGTTTTGCAGCGGCGATCGGGGCAAGATTTGGTACCTGTCCACTCGCTTGGTGCAGCTGGAAGCAGAGTGCTGTGGACTAAAGTGTCCCTCAGGCTTCTGTCTCTCCGGTAGCAAGTGAGGGGAGGCCGTTGGAAGAGCTCAGGCCGACCAGTCAGAACGGGTCAAGCTTGTTCTGACCTACCACCCCCACAACCACCCAGTCCGCAAAATAATTCTCTCCAACTTCTGCCTCCTTCAAGACTCGGAGGAAACAAAGGAGCAATGAATCTTAAAACACTGCTGTTTCTAATGGATGTTTGGGTCTTTGGCTGGACCTTGGTACAACAGCTGTCTTTGTTTTTGCTGGGTAGCTCGATCTGTACTGACCCGGACGGCACGACAAAACTTTAATGAGGCTGGGTTGAGTTTACTGAGCAACGTGCCTCGTACACCAAATCTATAATGATGCTTGTCATGATTATGCCTACTAAACTGATCGCTCGAGATAGCAACGTATGACAGGGGCTAAATCCCAAGGCTAGCCTTATACTGCATGAACCGAGACAAAGCTACTCAGTGTGGCCAACCTTCAATACATGTACAGTCCAGGCTTAACCTTGTCGTTTCGTGTCATGCATTTGGCATTTGCAGTCTGCAGACGGCAGATCCTCTAAATCTTCGGAGCCTTTGCACTAAGATGACTGAATGACCAACTGGAGTGAAAGTGGATACATTCCCCTGACACACGCCCCAACGGTCCTCTTCGACAATCGCCACCCACCAGGGCGATCTGTTGCTATGGTGTGCCTATAGTTACTTCACTGATCTATGTTTGCGAGACATTGGACCCTGTACCACAGGCACATCAAGCGCGTTGAACAATTCCACATGCGCGCCCTGCGGTCAGTCATGCGGATAAGCTGGCAGGACCGCGTCACCAACCAGGAGGTCCTTGACAGAGCCGGCTCCACAAGCATCGAAGCCAAGATCATCAATGCCCAGCTTAGATGGTCCGAGCATGTTATCTGCATGCAAGAGTCCATAATTCCCCGGCAGCTATTCTATGGTGAGTTGGCACAGGGAGGTCGGAAACAAGGAGGTACAATGTAAAGATTCAAGGACAACCTCAAAGCGAACATCAAATGGGCAAACCTCCAACCAGGCACCTTGAGGCCACTGCTGCCGACAGAACCCTCTGGCGTGCCACCACCCAAAAAGCTGCAAAAGCTTTTGAAGATGACCGCCGTTGTCCTCTTGAAGCTGCTCGAGCAAGGCGACACATAGCTGCTTCAACCTCTGTCCAGACCGGTGTTCCTTGCCCCACCTGCAGCCGCTTATGTGCCTCGGAGTTTGGACTTCGGAGCCATATGTGCATCTACATATGATGGCACAGCGAGTCATCTTCCTCGACACCCGAGAGACAACCAAGAAGAAGAAGAAAAAGTTACTGACATAAATTCCTTTTCCAGGGAGTTTTTGCAACGTTATATCTATCCCGGGATTTGCTTTTTTTATTACTTGAAGCTGTGGATGTTCTTCACATGCTTGGTTGCTGTGTGGACTTGGAAGTTCCGAGTACGCCGTCACAGAAGACAAAGTGCATAAGCATTCGATTTCAGACAGAATATTCTGCTGAAATGGTCGAAGTAGGAAACATTCGGAACGTCGTTTAGCTTAAGATTACACCCGAATCACGCGCACCGTTAAGGTGCATGGAGTACAGTACCGCCGAGCAAGACGTTTGTCACAAAACGCAGATATATTAACGCGGCCGGATCTTAGCATAACTCCCCGGGCGTGCCAAGTCAGTCAACGGTCGTGTTTTATAAAACCAGACTACAAATAGACTACAGGGAGGTGACTCCCATATTATTTCCGGCAGGGGAGACGGCTTTGCACGGGGAAAAACTTTTTGAACGCTACATCATGTGTTAAACTACACAAATGCACCAAAACCTCGTAAAGCAACTAATGCGTCGTTTGTCGGAATATATTCCATGCGAAGAACAGGTGCAGGAGCGGTAAATCGCATAAAGAGAGAGCCGAACAGATAACTCTGCGATGACTTCCGGTCACGATTTTCCACGGGACACGATTTTCCACGCTACACTGCGGCTGCTCGGTCTGGAGAAGCTAAAATTTGCATGACTGTTGACCACGCTCGACATAGGAACCCTTAAACTTTGATTCGGGAAGAGGGAGGGAGGGAGAGAGAGAGAGAGAGAGAGAGAGAGAGAGAGAGAGAGAGAGAGAGAGAGAGAGAGAGAGAGAGAGAGAGAGAGTGAGAAAGAGAGAGAAAGAGAGAGAGACAGAGACAGAGAGAGACAGAGAGAGAGACAGAGACAGAGAGAGAGACAGACAGAGAGAAAGACAGAGAGACAGCCAGAGAAAGCCACAGAGAGAGAGAGAGACAGAGAAAGAGAGACAGAGAGAGACAGAGAGAGACAGTGGGAGAGAGAGACAGTGGGAGAAGGAGAAAGAGAGAAAGACAGACAGACAGACAGACAGAGAAAGAGAGACAGACAGAGAAAGAGAGAAAGACAGACAGACAGAGAAAGAGAGACAGACAGAGAAAGAGAGGGAGAAAGAAAGAGAGACAGACAGAGAGAGAAAGACAGAGAGAGAGAGGGGTGGGGGTGGTTGGGATTGAAAGGTAGGAAGAGAGACCGGACAGATTGATTGCTTAAGGGGCAAGAGAGGGGGAAAAGTCAAACTTTTAAATTCTGCCAGCGGCGTAATGCAGAAATCATACTACGTGACTGATTCGTGGACGCGAAGATAACAGCCACTAGGGATTGGTCCTGCTTATTGTATGTTGGCTTCGAGAGCTGAACGACTACAAAAAGGTGGTGGTGGTTGTAGTTGATATGGTGGCGATTGTGGTCGCGGCGTTGGTGCCGGTGGTAGTAGTGGTGATGTTAATCTTGATCGAGGTGATGGTAGTGATGATGGTGGTAGGAGCGGTGGTATTAGTGGTAATGGTAATGTTGTTAGTGGTGGTTTTAGTGGTGAAAATACATGTAGCACTCGGGGTGGTGCTGGTTGTGGTGGTGTTGATGGTGATGATGGTGATGATGGTGATGATGGTGGAGAATGTGGTAGTCGCGGTGATACTGGAAGAGGTGGTGATGGTGGTGGTGATAATGGGGTCCCGGTGGTACTCGTGGTAGACTTGGTAATGGTAATGCTGATCGTGGTGGTGATGTTGGTGGTAACATCGCTGGTAATGGCAGTGGTCGTGGTGCAAATGATGGTGAGTGTGGTGGTGGTAGTGGTGGTGGTGGTATTAGCGGTGGTATAGCAGAGGTGATGTGGTGGCAGCGGTGGTATTGGCAGAGGTGATGGTGGTAGCAGCGGTGGTACTGGCCGTGGTCGTGGTGCTGATGATGGTGATTGTGGTGGTGGTAGTGGTGGTGGTGGTATTAGCGGTGGTATAGCAGAGGTGATGTGGTGGCAGCGGTGGTATTGGCAGAGGTGATGGTGGTAGCAGCGGTGGTACTGGCTGTGGTCGTGGTGCTGATGATGGTGATTGTGGTGGTTGTAATGGTGGTGGTTTAAGCGGTGGTACAGCTGAGATGATGGTAGCAGCGCAGGTATTGGAAGAGGTGATGGTGGTAGCAGCGGTGGTACTGGCGGTGGTCTTGGTGTTGGTGTTTGTGTTGATGGTAGTGGTGGTGGTAGTGGTGGTATTAGCG
This sequence comes from Theodoxus fluviatilis, assembly GCA_034096865.1. Taxonomy (NCBI): domain Eukaryota; kingdom Metazoa; phylum Mollusca; class Gastropoda; order Cycloneritida; family Neritidae; genus Theodoxus; species Theodoxus fluviatilis. The sequence goes on from JAWQFJ010001768.1 coordinate 88,844, forward strand.
GTGGTTTAGCAGAAGTGATGGTGGTAGCAGCGGTGGTATAGCAGAGGAGGTGGTGGTAGCAGCGGTGGTACTGGCGGTGGTCTTGGTGCAGGTGATGGTTATTGTGGTGGTGGTAGTGGTGGTGGTATTTTCGTTGTAATTGGCAGTGGTAATGATGTTCCTTGTACTTAATAGAGTGGGCTGCATCTTCGATGTGTTTCTGTTTCAAGTGCAAATTGTGGAAACAATTATCTCATCATTAGAGATAGTAATTGTGGAGAAAGACTTCTTTACGCAAAAACTCGCCATCAAAATGGACAGAAACATTTCAGTTCTTCTACAGTGTCATCGAGAAATCTTCGGAGCATGACATTTGCACACTTCTGTTGAACGCAGCCGGCAGACCCAAACGAAATAGTTCGGTACATCTCAGGTACAGTTTCATGGAGAAAACATCAGAGCATGACACGTGCACACTTCTGTTGAAAGGAGGCGGCAGATACGAATAAAATATTTATCACACGTCGATCCCCTTTGTCAATTTTCCTCCTTTCCGCTTGGTGCTCCGATATCATGATTAACTACTAAGTTCCCTGTGTCTGCCTGGCACACACGTTGCTGTGCTAAGCTAAGCGACGAGAAGAGATACACATCAAGGGCTTGCAGGTGGTGGAAGAAGAAGTATACCACAACATTCTGTCTCATAGAGCCTTCATTAGGTGGTGAGCAGGGACCGTGGTACCTGAGGTATCTACCTTTTTATACTCAGCGTTGATCGTTTGTCGTGCAGTCACAATCCTGTTTGCCTACATCACGTGCTCATGCGGTTATCGAGAAGGTAGTGCAGGTTTGAGCACGTCACTTGTTGGTCAGCAGGAGAGCTGAATGCCAAGCCAGCATTTTTCACGACGACGACGAAAGCAACGCTCGTTGAAAGATCTTTGCAAGTGCTTTTCATTTCGCCGACACCATCCGAACGACAAGCAAGTTTCGGCGCGCTCTATTGAGAACGAACGCAGTTTCGGCGAGAACCCCAAACGCAGTTTCGCCCGACTGACAGTCGGGCTATTAAGTTAGGCCTTAAGAGATCGCTTCGTGAGCTCAGCGGAATCGCACTACACACCAGGGCTTAGTAGCATGAATCGCATTTGCTGAGCGGATTGGCCAAATGCAAAAACGCTTTCGTAACAAGTATGCTTGGGGCGTGTATCTTATATCCGTCTGGTCACGAAACAGCAAGTTAAATCTTTCAATGCGATTTGCCTCCAATACACAGACACCGGCAACAGACAACATGGTGTTATGACCTTCAGTCAGCTCTTACCTCCGGTAGGCCCCCCAAAGCTAGGTGATCTCCGCTCGATTCCCAGCTTCAAAATACGCCAAAACAAAAAAAGACTGTTACCCAGAACATTTTAAATCGTATTATAGCCCGATCGAAAAACCGCCGGCAGCACTAATTGCATCGATCTGTCTATAATAGGCTTGCTTCTTTATCGGTGTCGTCCGGTTTTAGTGCGCTCTTTTTCATCACTAACTTCATTTCCTCGACAGAATCTAGTCGGCAGCTATGCTGCTAATAACAATGCTTGTTTGCTGCAACGTTGAGGGACATGATCATGGTTTCTTGACGTAAGTCACGATTTCGCGAATAAACGTCTCACAACAAAATGGAAATGATTAAAACTCAATGACCCTCTCCATTCATGAAAAATATGACGCCCGTTTCATGTACTTATGTTTCACTATAAACCTTGCAACAAAGACGTCTAGGTTGCCTTGGTTTTCTGAAATGTTGTTGTAGTCCTCCGCTTCTTTATTTACATGATGCTAAGGGTACACAGCACATTTTTTTCTCGTGACCATCGCAAAATGAAGCCTTGTCTGTCTTCCGTAATCGTTCTGACGTAAACACTGCTTTCAAAGATTTGTAAACTTTTGAATTAGGAAGGATGCGGGTTTTGTGTGAACTTCCTATTCTGGTTAGAATTCTGTACGTTTCGAAACTCTCTCTCTCTCTCTCTCTCTCTCTCTCTCTCTCTCTCTCTCTCTCTCTAACTCTGTGTGTGTGCGTGTGTGTGTGTGTGTGTTTGTGTGTGTCTCTGTCTGTCTCTCTCTCACCCTCTGTCTCTCCGTCTCTCTCTCTCGCTCTATGCCTTTCTGTCTGTCTCTCTCTCTGACTCTCTCTCTCTGTCTGTCTCTCTCTCTGTCTGTCTGTCTCTCTCTCTCTCACTTTCTTTCTATGTTTCTCTCTGTCTGTCTGTCTGTCCGTCCGTCCGTCCGTCAGTCTGTCTGTCTGTCTGTCTGTCTGTCTGTCTGTCTGTCTGTCTGTCTGTCTGTCTGTCTGTCTGTCTGTCTGTCTGTCTGTCTGTCTGTCTGTCTGTCCGTCTGTCCGTCTGTCTGTTTCTCTCTCTCTCTCTCTCTCTCTCTCTCTGTCTCCCTCTCTCTCTCTGTCTCTCTCTGTCTCTCTCCCTCTCTCTCTCTCTCTCTCTCACTCTCTCTCTCTCTCTGTCTCCCTCTCTCTCTGTCTCTCTCTGTCTCTCTCTGTCTCTCTCCCTCTCTCTCTCTCTCTCTGTCTCTCTGTCTCTTTCTCTGTCTGTCTGTCTCTGTCCCTCTGTGTCTGTCTCAGTCTCTCTGTCTCTGTATCTCTCTGTGTCTGTATCTCTCTCACTTTCTCTCTCAGTCTCTGTCTCTCTCATCAGGGATCCGGCGAATGGAGCGGTTATAAGTGCAATGCATTTATTTATCGTTACTGTACCTGTCGCAGCGTCCAGAACGTGCAATGGATCTGGTGCTCTCTGGTGTTTGTGTGTGGACTGCGGATGATCAACTTGACAATTGCCCAACAACGTATACACTGCTTCGCTGTGAATCACACATTTCTGGGCAAAGGAATAATTTGTCGTGGTGGTTAAACTCGTCGCTAACACACAACATTCCATTATGTCAGACCCAAAGTAGATCAGAACAGCACATAAAAATCGAAGACGCATTCAACTACGTGACTGATGAGAACAGGTGACCGAAATGGAACCCAGTGAACCTTTTTGCAGGAAGTTTATCATTGTTGTCTTTGATCAGGTCAACGCGTCTCTTTAAACGAACATTTCTTAGAAACACGCCTTAAATAATCCGTCTGCCTTGAAGTGCAAAAAAAGATATGTCAGTGTGATTCAGTTTAATTTCTGACCTTCCTGGCCTGACGTTGTCGGGGTCACGTGAGCACTGATCAGAATCCAGAAAAAGAGAAAAACTGAGAAAACGGTAAGCAACAACACCAGAGCTATATTAACCCTTTCTCCCCCATAAAAACTACAAGACAGCATCTGCAGCTAGAAAGAAAAAACCAACAACAAACAAACAAAAAGACTCAGGAAAGCTATGGGACTTCTCTGTGATTCTGCCAAATCTTACCTGCAAAGCATCCAGGCACGAGCGCAACAATCAATAGCAGCAGCAGCAGCCGCGTCATCTGGTAGTCAAGCCAGTCCCGCATCCTTCCCCTGTCCTCTGGACCATGTCTGTAACCAGAGAAACCGTCCTGCACATCGAGGCGTGCCAAGCGCATCGATCGGAAGCCGGTACAGAAACATGACAAGCGATGCAATTGAACTCGCAAGGCGAAACAATCTTCATTAAGGATGCATGATACCTACTGGACAGATCGAAGGATACTAA
>JAWQFJ010001768.1:97500-100000 GCA_034096865.1 Theodoxus fluviatilis
TGAGGACCGCACTGGGACCAACGCTGCAAACAGCGTGCCACTCTGGGCACAGTGCAGACTGCGGACACACCAGTTAGCGCGCCGCGCCAACGAAGCTCCTCTCCCATCGGCGACCGCCTCCAGACTGCCTCCCAGCGTCCCTGGAAACGGGCTGTCACTCTCGCTCTCTGGGGGTGGGATGGAGAGGGTGGAAGGAAGGGAAGGGAGGGGGAGCGTATTGGCTTGGACGTGAAGGCAGACCTGAGAAGGGGAGGAGCTCTTGAAAAAGGCTTGAGGGTCCGTGTAGGCACGGAACGACCATATCGATCTTCCGATGCAGGATGGAGGCAGCAGGGCGTGTCGATGAGGATTGCCCCTTTCAGGATAGACAAACAATCGATGGCAACGCCGTCCTAAGTGACAGACAAGTCATCGGGTAAGCGCCACGCAAGTCTTGGTCCTGGTTGACGGAGGCGGAGTGCAACACAGAGCCACCATTGAGTCGCAAAATATTTCTTTATTGAGTGTTCAGGGAAAAATATTCAAATCGACTATTACTACGTCGAAAGATCATGGACTTAATCCAAGTTTCTGTTGAGAAAGCTAAGGTGTCCAACAGAGCTATCAGAGAGTAACCATAACGTGGGACTGGGCGAGATAGGAATATTTCTAGTAGAGGCTTTGGAATATCAAAGTAAAGCACAATTATCAGGTACAATTGCAACAGGTTTTGTTTTGAGCAGATATTTTCTCGCCCGCGACTCCCCCATGGGAGTATGAAGAGATCCACTGTATCTTCCAACGCAATTTGTACAAGGTAAATAGCTAGGAAAATTGAGACCTGACTTGTTCTTACTCTGACAATCTCCAGGAATGTTCGTAGTTGATGGCCTTACATAGCCTTCAACGACTGATGGGCTGCAAAACTGTATTCATTCATTCATTCGTTTTTGTATTCATTTATTCATCAGTGAGAGGTAGAGGAGATCTCGGAAAGGCTTCCATTACCGGGACACGCGAGTGGACTCGTCCGAGGAGAGGGGTGTGAGAAAGACAGCCAAGCTGATCGGAGACACAAACTGGCGGGACACAACATCTGATTGGCTGCGTTTGTACGATGTGTGTGTTTTTTCCGAATCGTCAAATCCTTTTGTCATTCTATGTATGACTCACTGCAGATTCACTGAGAATGAACCAACCAAGATCTGCTGCTTGCTAGCTTGTAAGGCCCGGCAGCTTGGCCGTCTTTCCACACACCTCTCCACGGACTAGTCCAATTGTGTGGCCCGTTTTTCTTCCGCGATCTGTGTGTTTTTTCTGCAGGGGTACCATCGGTGAAGCAATGTCCAAAGGTGTACACACTGCCAACAAAGCCTCGATGCTTCGTGGAGAGTCCAATACAGATGACCCAGCCTTCAAATCCCACTGAAACCGCTCCCCTAAAAACTCATTAGGTGTCTCTGCTAAATACGAGCACCGCAACATACAACTGTAGCCATTTAATGTTCTTCTCATCAGCTGAAATCCCTGTCCTCTGGACTTGGGCTGAGCAAATGAGAGAGAGAGAGAGAGAGAGAGAGAGAGAGAGAGAGAGAGAGAGACAGAGAGAGAGACAGAGAGAGAGAGAGACAGAGAGAGAGACACAGAGAGAGAGAGAAATAGGGGGAGGAGGAGGGAAGAGAGAACCACAGAGATAGAAAGACAGAGAGAGAGAGAGAGAGAGAAAGACAAACATAAAGAGAGAGAGAGACAGAGAAAGACACAATGACAGAGAAAGGAGAGAGAGAAAAATAGAGAGAGAGAGAGAGAAAGAGAGAGAGAGAAAGAAGAGAGAGAGAGGGAGAAAGAGAGGGAGGGAGGGAGGGAGAGAGAGAAAAATAAGGGGAGGAGGAGGGTAGAGAGAACCACAGAGAAAGACAAAGAGAGAGAGAAAGACAAACATAAAGAGAGAGAGACAGAGAAAGACAAAATGACAGAGAAAGGAGAGAGAAAATGAGAGAGAGAGAGAGAGAGAGAGAGATGCACAGACAGGCACCGCAGCTGGAAAACAGGCAAGTAGATAAACAGACGGATACACAAACACACATACACACATGCATGCATACACACATACTCACGAGTACACATACAGAAACATGAACATGCAGAATAAAACAAGAGAAATCTTTATTTTACTTATCATCGCAGAACACATTGGAATCTGGTAAATGTATATATGCTGACTACAACGGTCGAGTGCAGTCCCCCGCAGTACATGGTGAAGACATGGCCACCTTCCACTCTTTTTCAGTGAGTGTTTCACTCAGCAAATGAGACCGATGGCTCAGTGAGACTTGTGACTGTTTGACTTGGCTAATGAGTATCGCATTCTAATGCTGATTAGATGGGGTCGTTTAGAAAGGTAAAAGTAAAACGGCTTTCGCTTACATTGCGACCTTCCACGCACTGGTAGGTGCTGAAACCGCATACCTTTACCTCCTGGTCATCGGGCTACTTATTGTCTCTCTCTCTAACATCATTT
>JAWQFJ010001768.1:105000-110000 GCA_034096865.1 Theodoxus fluviatilis
TTCAATCAACGAAGCGACTCAGGAGTCTTGCCAGAGTAGCACTAAAGAAACTGACTCTGCCAGACAAATACAGCTGAGCTGCGGACTGTGAAATAGATTTACTCGACCAATTAGTTGACGTTTGAAATAAAATCTGGAAGGCACTTCATCAGTGAAAAGAATCATGCTCATAATGATTGCCTTTTTTAGAAATTCATCCGGCAGTGTAACCAGGAGCTGACAATTGTCCCTTTACGCTGTATTTTCAGTTCGTTTTAACGGCTTCGTGCGTTTTTAACTGCCTACTGCTATTTCATTGTCTTCTTCTTCATCATATTTGCCGTGCGCCTGCAAATCCCTAGCTTTGCTTGAAATATTCGGGAAGAAATAAGTGTTTTCAACCTCTAGCTGTGCAGCTCTGGATTCATAGTGTTGTGGAAGTTCTTAAATTCGACCTATCGGTGCAAAAAACGACTGCTCGCAGATTTTATCTGAACAAATTCGATTGAGGTTGTACAACTTGCAATGGCTTGATGACGTCTTCTATATTTTCACAGAAAAAGTTGCCTTTGTTACAGGTTGTGTAACTTTAGAATGGCATAAAAAACTCGTTAGGTTTAATTGCAAGATGTGGATCTCTGCTAGGCCTTCAGCATGTTATCGTCAGCCCGCTTGTGCGAACTAACTTTATCACGGTGCACAAACAGTTAAATAGTGTAGTGCTCTGAAGCGTCCTAAAACAATGCAAGTGAACGCCATTCATCACAATCTCAAATATACAGAACATCTTCAGCGAGTTTTCAAAACCAAAAGTTTTCGAATACAGGAAAATGAAAAATATCAAGACTGAGATACGAAGATATGAAACGAAGCTACTATGAATCCCCTGCATCCATACAATAGCTGTGGTGCAAATGCCTACATATATACAACTTTGTCAGGTAGACCGAATGAAAAACGTGCAAAACACTGTAACCTTCCCCATTTTAACAACTGATTTGCGTAGTGCTCCCTCGTTACGGAAATACGTTTTATTTGCGCCGGACAAAATAAAATTACGCTTTAGAGGACTGTGAAACAAGATATGTCGTATCTGTACTATCATTGTCGTGCCTCCCCTCTCAAATGAGTTGCTTGATTCTAGTGATTGTGTACAGCTATTTGTCAGATAAGTGTCGGAGACCGCACAATCATCATCATCGAGACCTGGCAAAATGAACAGCATCGCCGCGAGTGAAGATGATGATGTTTCCTTGGTTGAAGATGATCAAATGCCAACCAAACTAGAAGTGTCAATCAAAGCATGGACATGGAACCTCAGACGCTGTGGTAAAGGTTGAACAGCTCTAGTTCCAGCTATACCGGTACCCAGCAGCGAGAACAAAGTTATCTTTGAAGTACCAAAATGAGCTTCCGCCTTGAGCTGAACACGCCTACGGTTCCCCTTACTGATTCTTCTTTCCTGACACGCTCATGCACCAGTGCGGACGCGACTGTGCCTTAGGGAGCGGTTTGTGGTGAGTCGCGCCATAGTGTCAGAATCAAAGAGAAGTCTTCTAAACATACTTTCATTGAGTCCTCTCTAGTGAGAGCTGCCTCCAGACACTGCCCATATCTTAAAAGGTTTACTCTAGACTGGCATAGTTTTCTTATGCATCAGTAAATTTCATTGTTGCAACGCCTTTAAGAATGACGCTTAAAGGCGGTCTTCACTGCTGCCTTTCCCTAGCGGCCAGGAAAGATCACGCCACTTGAAATGTCACTGCAGTCAGCTGGGTTCATCCCGTCAAAGACCCGTAACAACCACGGTCGGCTCAGCGAAAAAAAACGACAAGGGTCGCAAAATGTTGACATGAATTTTGAATGGAGCCTGTCCGCTAAATGGATGGAGGCGAGCAGGGAGGAGAAAGGGTCAAAGACCAAGTGGAAAAACGAGAAAGCCTCAGAAGAGCAAGCTTTTCTGCAGCGCCATAGACGGCGAGAGTATACGGGCTAATGGCGTGAAAGTTGCCCCCTCTTACGTTTCCTTCGCTATCAGGGAGTCCTTGCGAAAGAACAACCGAGTAAACTATTCCTTAGTTTCCTGTGCACTTCCCTCTGAAGAGGCACAGTGATAAAGTACGATTGTCCTCTTGACTTCACACCCAGGAGCTATGCCAAATTACGTGCTTCTTCTCCCAACTCCTCACGCACTTTTATATATCTTTCACATGCGAGTTCTTTTGGTGAGGACTCGTGTCATCGCTATGTATTCTTGTCATTACAAAAATGTTAGTTTGCAATCACTCCCAGCTACGTCTCCGTGCACGCAAGCATGCATGCACGCGCGCGTGCAAACATAAACACAATCACACACACAAACACACACACACACACACACACACACGAAATACAAGCACAAAAAATACAGAGAAACACACGAAATACCTAAAAACACAATGCAAATGAGAAATACTTATCTATTCAACATATACGCAAACACAACTAAACAAACAGACACTCACACACATAAAACACAAACATGTTTACAAACTCATTCGCACACAAAAACATAAATATGCGTGCTAGCAGTACCGATACTACTGTATCATGTACGCGTAAGTGATGACAAGAATACTAGGAGATAACGAAATGTATTTCAAAACATAGCCCCGACATGAGTCATCGTCTAAGAACTGAACACAAAGACCAAGAATATCAATCCTCTACAACTCCATAAACAATACCTCGAATCCACGTAATGGTTTTCCATCTCATTTTCACGGCGTTTTTTTAATCACGTCCACCATTATGAACATTAATATTCAGGTGTAGATGAGCCGCAGTATTTGTAGTAAGCACAAGAAACATTAAAACGAAGAAGGTTACGAGTACTTTACGACTCCATCATTTTGTCAGCGGCGGGAAGCCGACAGGGTGAAGACCCGATGAGACATCCAACAGCCAGTCATCAAGCTGGCTGATTACTGGTTAAACCAGCAGTGGTAAGGTGAAACAGGAGAAGCAATCTCATTACCAAAGGTCAGCTACTCTAGCCAGACATGGCACTCACCAGGACAGCGGTCTGCAGGACTCAGGAAGCAGTGGTGGAATTCGTGACCGCACAGTTAGTGTTCGTGTGTTGACTGCAGCTCGGCATTTGCAATCAAGACTCAAATTAGAGGGGAAATTCAGACGGGTGTATGGTGTCGATGGCTGGCGGGTCAGCACCATCGGTGTGTGAGCAACAACATCGCTATTCTGGGCGAAAAACCTGACAACTGTTCAACGTGTTTTTTTTTTCGTGAAATAGGTATTTTGACTCTACAAAGGGGACACAGATCTTTCTGACGCATGTTGTAAGTAGGATGTTCAGAATATTGGTATGTTATTGGGAATCTTTTGTATCTTCAACATAGTAATTACTGTTGTCGCTGTTATCATTACCACTACCACCAGCACCATCGCTATTCCACCACCAGCGACACAACTATCATCATCATTGTCATCGTCATCGCCGTCGACACTCTCGTTGGCGTTGTTGTAATTTTCGCCCTCTTTGTCATCGTCATCAACACCATCATTGGTCCAACAATTTTCTCGTGGACGCAATTTTCATTGGACGTTCCTGGCACTTTCTTCGCTGACAATATACTTGGTGAACATCGTCGATGCACCTACAGCTCTGTGTGACTGCGTTAGAGTTGGTTTCATGTCTACGACTTGCCAAAGCAAAAGAAACGTTTTTTCATGAACTATCCTTCCCTTCCATCTTGTCAAAAGTATAAATCGAGACTTAAGAAATTAAGGAGAAAATCGAAGAATCGCAAGTCCTCAGACGAGAATTGCGTTTCCAGCAAAAACATAACAAAACACTCAGAACACACTACATGCCAACTCGAGACAGCTGTTCAGCTGTTCAAAATAATCGTCTTGGTAAGACTTAATCCTTCAGAAAACCAATCATCTCGACTCCTGGGTTTTAGGGGTATCCCTAGGTCATCTAGTCCTTGTTCCTCTGTCCTTCAGAAGTCGTTCGCAATCCTTTGGGGCGAAACCCAAGGCTGTAGCGGAGGTTCTGTTGATGCCCTTGGCATCTCGCAGTGCAAGGCCCAACAGTCCCTGATGCGTCGTCTCTGTCAGTCATGAGCGCAGGCACGGGCGTCTTATCATCATGTATTTCCTGCTCTTCTCCCCCTTGGATTCTTTGGTGGTTATGGTGGTTATAGTGGTGATGGTGGTTGTGGTGATGGTGGTGGTGGTGGTGGTGGTGGTGGTGGTGGTGATGGTGGTGGTGGTGGTGGTGGTGATGGTGGTGGTGGTGATGGTGGTGGTGGTGATGGTGGTGGTGGTGGTGGTGGTGGTGGTGGTGGTAATGGTTGCAGGGGTAGTGATAGAGGGGATGGTGGTGGTGGTGATGGTGGTGGTGGTGGTGATGGAGGTGGAGGTGGTGGTGGTGATGGTGGTGGTGATGGTGGTGGTGATGGTGGTGGTGATGGTGGTGGTAATGGTTGCAGTGGTAGTGATAGAGGGGATGGTGGTGGTGGTGGTGTTGGTGGTGGTGGTGGTGGTGGTGGTGATGGTGGTGGTGGTGGTGGTGGTGATGGTGGTGGTGGTGGTGGTGATGGCCGTGATGGTGGTGGTGGTGATGGTGGTGGTGATGGTGGTGGTAATGGTTGCAGTGGTAGTGATAGAGGGGATGGTGGTGTTGTGGTGGTGGTGGTGGTGGTGGTGGTGGTGGTGGTGGTCGTGGGGGTGGTGATGGTGGTGGTGGTGGTGGTGGAAGTAGTGGTGGTGGAGGTAGTGGTAGTGGTAGTGGTAGTGGTGGGTGTGGTGATGGTGGTTGTGGTGGTGGTGATGGTGGTGGTGGTGATGTCTATAGAAATTCTATAGAATTCTATAGATGATATAGAATTCTATAGATGTCTATAGAATTCGATAGAAATTTCTATAGAATTCTATAGAATTTATATAGAATTCTATAGAATTTCTATAGAATTCTATAACCAAAAGTCTATATACTTTTCTATAGAATTTTTTAT
>JAWQFJ010001768.1:122500-132164 GCA_034096865.1 Theodoxus fluviatilis
TACCAAAGTTAAAGTAGGATTACATTACAACAGCCTGTACTGTAAAGTGTATTGCTCTCGAACGACCACGATTGCTGTATTATACCATTATTTTTTCTTTGCAACAAACGGTAAAGTGATCAAAACAAACGGTCAGGGAAAAACGTTTCACTGCAATCCAGTGTTTTAACGAATATGAAGAACAACTACGTGTGTTACCGTTATTAGACTTGTTAATTCATTTCTTGTGTATGTCTTATGATGGATTTACAAGCCATGTCCCAGTCGTCTGAGTCCAGAAATGCGGCGGTATCCTGCCCGTTGTTGTTGCTTTGGGGTTCCATGGTTAAGGCCGAGCGTGTTTCGCAAGCTGCTACCTCCAGGCGGCTCAATAGTCAATTCCCATTGAGCGAGCACGTGGCGAGCGTTGTCGTCGAACGGCTGAGTGAACCGACTGTACGAGCGATAATTATACAGGTTACTGTTGATTTTGTGCATTTAGATGGCCGCAAATAGAACCATTTCAACTTCGAGACAGCGGTTCGATAGCGAATGGACAATGATTGCAGAGCAAGGGTGTGACAAAGTGCAGTGACCATGATCTCCAATTGCAACGTCCTCGGATTTCGCGGATTGTGACGCAGTGGACCAACTGGTGCGCTTGTAGCGTGATGCTGAAGTTTCATGGGATATGGCACACACAAACATGCTCACTATGGATTTGTTCAGTGTGAACTGAGGGTCGGGCCGCCCCCATGCAGTTCGATGACCAGACTTGGATTGTTCTGGTATGTGCTCGCTACGTGCTCGCTCAGTGAGAATTGGCTTTCACTGGGAACTGGCCTTTACTAGGAACTGGCCTTCACTGGAAACTGGTCTTCACTGGGAACTGGCCTTCACTAGGAACTGGCCTTCACTGGGAACTTGCCTTCACTTGAAACTGGCCTTCACTGGGAACTGGCCTTCACTGGGAACTGGCCTTCACTGGGAACTGGCCTTCACTGGAAACTGGCCTTCACTGGGAATTGACTTTCACCGGGAACTGGCCTTCACTGGGAACTGGCCTTCACTGGGAACTGGACTTCACTGGGAACTGGCCTTCACTGGGAACTGGCCTTCACTGGGAATTGACTTTCACCGGGAACTGGCCTTCACTGGGAACTGGCCTTCACTGGAAACTGGCCTTCACTGGAAACTGGCCTTCACTTGAAACTGGCCTTCACTGCTAACTGGCCTTCACTGGGAACTGGTCTTCACTGGGAATTGGCTTTCACCGGGAACTGGCCTTCACTGGGAATTAGCCTTCACTGGGAATTGGTCTTCAGTGATAATTGGCCTTCACTGGGGAGTGGCCTGTAGGCTGCTGTCAGACCTGGTTGAGTCTGTCTCACCAAGAAGGGGGCACGACGCCTCGAGCGTCTCAGCAGTCAATGCCTGCGTCAGGCCTGGCATGATCGCAGCATTTCTCGCTGGCGCCATCTGAAATTGCATGCATGTCTCACTGTCCCTACTCATTGACAGCACTACGTCTGAGCGAGACGTCTGTGTGCAGTCGAAACAGCCCCGAGACAATTCAAATCTATGATATGGTGAAGATGAGACCGAGATGAAAATGTGAATAACAATATTTTTTCCCGAGTGCTCGAAATTTCATTTTTAAAGTGCGTGTGTGTGTGTGTGTGTGTGCGTGTGTGTGTGTGTGTGTGTGTGTGTGTGTGTGTGTGTGTGTGTGTGTGTGTGTGTGTGTGTGTGTGTTTTGCTCAATCCCTCGCCCAGCGTGCTGCGTGCGTGAGTTGTATGCGTCTGCAGCCAGTGCGGCTTGAAGCACCATGGAATACCCCACACGTGGAGATCCACACACTTTGTTGATTTGTTGTGGGTCTTCAGTGAAGTTTCATGATAAATATGAACTGTTACTCTTTTTTTCTGGGAGCATCTCGCGTGTGTGAGCCTACGAACTGTTTGCACGTAGCTCGTGCAGCTAAAGGTGTGTCATAATCGGTCGGCCTAGTACGCCGAGGTTTCCGTCTCGCATTAGTGATATGGAGGGTTTGCCAAGTGTCTAAAGTTTGGGGCAGTGTCATAGGCCAGACGGTGTTTTTACCTGAAACGTAGAACGTGACCTAGTTGCATATTAATGACATGACGTTTGCACCCGAAATAATTATGGGTTTTCATCGTTTTCTTTCACCTTATTACCCAATCAAATGATAATTTCATGTTAAAATGTTTCTGTAATCAATCACACGCAACGAATACAACAATCTTTGGGTCCGAGATTTCACGAAACGCTCACCGTTACAGCCGGCTAATCACAGTTAAGATAACAAGAGTAGGCGGGGAAAAGCCATCTCTGCGGGGCACTGTCCAATCACAAGATTTGGCGGATGAAAACGTCATGTCATTCCTATGCAAGTAGGTCACGCTAAGCGTTTCATGATAAACCACGTGCTAGCCTATTAATAATAATAATAATAATAATAATAATAATAATAATAATAATAATAATAATAATAATAATAATAATAATACAGACTATTTGTACGCACATACCTTCCCCAATAGGCAAGCTCATGGCGTTTACAATGAAAAAGTCTACACTCATACAAAGCATTCCAACACTCGCACACTGTACAGTTGAAATAAAAGAAAAATTAAATACAATACAATTAATTAAATAGCAGGCAATAAACAAAACACGAAACATAAAAGAGGCGCCTTGAGAAGCACTTCACTGCTCGTCAGGAAAGACTGACCGGAGCAGGTGTGTCTTGAGGGAGGTTTTGAACTGGGACATGGAATCAGAGTGACGGACAGGGAAAGGTACCTAGGGGCCTACGACAGTACCCTTTGGTGATCGTGTTCTCTGAAGTCCGATGTACACTTTGAAGAAGTTTGCCGAAACTGCGTTCTAATTGGTCATATCAGATAACTTTCGATTTGGAGTGGCAGAAAGTCTGGGCTGTAACTTTCACCATCGACTCCACCTGGTCAGTTCGTATGCAACACTCCCCGAACACAAGTTTGATAAGTATGTATGTATGTATGTATGTATGTATTTTGGCTCTTATATAGCGCCAATCTCACACCCAAAGGCATGCTCAAGGCGCTCAACACGTTCACCCTTTGAATAAAAGAGTTTTTAGCTGTGACTTGAAAGTCTGTATTGAAGGAGATTTCCTCAGTCTGTCTGGGATATCGTTCCAGAGTTTTGGTCCAGCATAAGAGAATGCTATCTACCCAGATCTCTTGGTGTTGTAGCGTGGCACATGGAGTAATGACTGCGCCGAAGATCTGAGATCCCTCACAGGCTTATAAGTCTTGAGGAGCTCAACCAGATACAGCGGGGCCAAACCATTGACGCTTCGGATTCGTTTATTTCGCATACTACGCTCAATCAGAACACATCTGAAAATAAAACCTTAGCACACGATGACAATCTGATTTATAGAAAGCCATTGATTACGAGCGCTTGGTTGCATGTTCACAATTCAGTTGCACCCTTTATATCCATTGGTTAGTAGTTGGTGTGTGTGCGGTCTATTAACAAGCGTGTTGACGTTCCGAGGACGTTGTGAAGATCGGACCTTTACAGCGTCAGAGAATTCGGCCTCTTGCTAACTTTCACTGCGGGCTACTCAGCCTGGTGCATAATTCCGAGCACAGGTGGAATCGACTTTTACACATGTATACGCGCGCTTATTTTAGGCAGTGCAGTTTCATGTCACACGTCCATGTCCCACTTTTGCCAGTCTGCCGCGTACACACGACGTTAGTGAAAAGCTGGCGTAGACTAAACGCAGTGTTGAGAGACACACTATTTCTGTCACTGAATAATAGTGCAGCCAATGATGTTTGCGGGAGAGGCCGGGTACTTCGTCAGAACAAACTGATGACCGTACGACGGCGCATGAAGAAATTTGTTAAAATTAGGCTTAAAATGTTTGCGTCCCAATTCGCTAATGTACTCAAGCTGTCATTTGTTCGCCTCATTTTATGGCAGATGGACTGGCTCAAGTAGTTGTTGATGTCGTCGTAATCATCATCGTCGTAGTTGCTGCTGTTGCTTCTGCTTTTGCTGCTACAGCTGCTGCTGTTGCTATCATTGTTGCTGTTGTTGTTGTTGTTCACCTACACTGCACCGGCATATGCGCATCCTTTTGAGTTGTGACCTGATTTATGCACCAGATTGAGGTGCTCGCTGTGAGGCTTAGCAGGGTTTCCGCATAATTAAGACATCTGGTATGAGCCAAGCGAGCGCAGGTGAATGTATCCCACAGCGTCTCATAATTACAATGCTACTGCATATCCTGTGTCCACCCGGGCTTTCATTATGCAGCAGCTGCAGCAAGTACATCTTCCAAGCAGCACGTGAGTCATGTGTAGCAACAGCTTGCTCGCTTCCGGCTTTCAGTCTCTGGTGTGGGGAGGGAGGGGAACTAGGGGGATGGGGAGCGGGGGGAGGGGGTGTATGTATATGCATGTGGTTTTGTGTGTGTGTGTGTGTGTGTGTGTGTGTGTGTGTGTGTGTGTGTGTGTAGAGGTGTGTGTAGTTGTGTGTGTGTGTGTGTGTGTGTGTGTGTGTGTGTGTGTGTGTGTGTTTCAGTCATTTGCGTATTTTCCTCTAGAATCACCCTTTGCTCATAATCATGTGTGTTTTACTTATTAGTTGATGAAACCGTGGCGGCTTTTCTGACGCATTTGAAAAGTTGATAATACATTTATTTTATGAATTATTTCTCTCTCTCTGTCTCTCTCTCTGTCTCTCTGTCTCTCTCTGTCTATCTCTGTCTCTCTCTCTGTCTCTCTCTGTCTCTCTCTCTGTCTCTCTCTCTCTCTCGGTCTCTCTCTGTCTCTCTCTGTCTCTCTCTGTCTCTGTCTCTCTGTCTCTCTCTGTCTCTCTCTGTCTCTCTCTCTCTCTCTCTCTCAAGATACCTTGTACCGCACAAGTTTCCTTCTTTCTTTCTTTCTTTTCTTTTTCATTTTTTGGGGGGTGGGGGGTGGGGTAATTCAAGCTAGTTTCTGAAGGGATCAAACAAATGTCCGAACAAGAAAGAATGTAGCAATGTTTATTTTCTATGATGTGAAACTTAGAGAGGAGAGAAATGCTGTGCTCAGCTAGCAAATTAATGTTTTGTGATAGAAGCACAACTTGGATTTACCAACGTGCACCTATGACAATGAAAAGAGATTCGAGTTCTCCATGTTTAATAAAATATTTGTCTAGTTGGTTTATATATACATGAATATCAAATGGGCTGTCGGCCTATTGAATAACATTCTCTCTCTCTCTCTCTCTCTCACTCTCTCTCTCACTCTCTCTCTCTCTCTCTCTCTCTCTCTCACACACACACACACACACACACACACACACACACACACACCCTTTTCTCTCGCATACACACACACACACACACACTCACACACATACATATGTACATTCATACATACACACTACACTCAAGCACACACATTCGCGTACCCAAACAGTCGCTACCACACTAGCACTATCCACACCTCCACTCTAACACAAGCGCATGTAGGCGTGCATGCACTCTTTCCGCCTAGCTAATACGAAAAAAGTGCCTCTGTAATCCGCCCTAGGAACCTGACCAGAACATTGGCTGCGCTCGATTTATCCGCCTGAATCCGTCGGCCGCCACGTGACCGGCAGTCCCCGTGACGTGAGCGGCGATTCGACAGCTTTCGTGTAAATCGAGCGCTTTCGGCTGATCAACATGGCGGCACAATTGTGGTGTTTGCAAGTAATTACTATAGACAGCGGTAGCGATGATGACTAAATGTGCTGTCTTCTTGGTTTATGGTAAGGTTTGAGGTTATTGTGTAAATTGAACATTTTCATTACCACTACCTGTGCCCTGATAAGTGACTCCTGAGCCTAGGTGCAGTCAAAGACCCTATAATTATACACTAAGACCACGCACTCGAGCGATTTTCCTTTACGCAAAGGGAGGTCATAATGTAGAGTTACGTCCCTTTGCGAGTTCGAATTTTCAATTCGAACTTAATGCAGGATTTCTCACCGTCAACCACACATCGTGCACACAATAAAGAAAAAAATCGTAATCTACTTCAATTATCCAGCGGAGATTGCAGCGAGGTGACAAATTAAGGCACACATGAGTCAGCGGAGAACGAATTATCGAATATTTTCAGTGTCGAAGCGTCACAAAACATAAACTCTATTCTCTTCGTCGCCATCTTGGATCTTCGTTCGCCTCAGAAAACCTGAGGGCGGACCCGGCGGTCGCCGAGTGATCCGCCAGTGACGTCACCTGAACAAATCGAGCGCAACAAAAAACCCGCCGGCGCCCCGTCTCGCCCGCCGGCGGATTCAGGCGGACAAATCGAGCGCAGCCATTATTCAAAGAGGAAGCCATTTTACCAAGCGAATTAAGCCATCACTTTCACGTTAAAGCCAGCTTCAAATTGTCCAGCGGGCAACACCCTTTTCGATTTAGAATGTCGTCCTGGGCCCGTATCCAGAACGGCGAGTTATTTTAACCCCGATTTATCTCTTACCTCAGACGATTCAAACTGTCTGTTCCGCTCTCCCTTGGCTGGAAACCAGTATATATAAAACAAAGCGCAACTTAGGATCATCTGACGAGCGTACCTTATCTAACCGATGAAGATAACCCAGGATAAGGGGATAAATCGAGTGTTAAAAAGATAAATCGCCGTTCTTGATACGGGCCCTGCCTAATAACACTCGATGAAGAGTCATATACGTCAAGAGCATGCAAATTTCATCTCATTCCGAAATGAGCAAAAACACAATTGGCTGCACGCAGTTGCAGCTGCCTTTCTTCTCCTCAGATAGAAAAATGCATAAAGATAAAAGGAGTGAAGGAGTTCAGCGATGCAGAAAAAAAGGTAAACTGAAAAAGGAGAGAGACACCAACAACGAGCACATTATTTGTTGGCAAAAATGATAGTGGTCAATGTTCACAGCGATGAAAGTGGTCGGCAGTTTGAACAGCGCTCTCAAAAACCGGTCATCCAATCAACATTGACGTCAAAACAACCGAAACCAACTCATGTTGACGGTCTGATCCTCACAAAGCTCTGACCAACTTCCCGTTCCAGATCCGGGTACTTTTGTCAAGTCTCTGTCAGAGGCACGTTCGACAAACTTACCGGTCAGGTTGACATTTCCACAGCCGCCATTGTATGTCCTCAACCGACTTCGTTCTTCAAACAGCAGCGCGGACAGTGGCGGACAAACAAAGCCGCAGTATCACAACAGAAGCCTTTGTCCGAACCCAGAAGCCGACTATCCCGACGCGCCTCCAAAATATTGAGCCACTTCATAAGCTTCTTCCGCGTGAGTGAGCCCTTTACGATCAAGGCAACTGACTCTCTGTGGCATTCACGTCGATCTGGAACTGAATAAGTAAAAATGTCTTCCTATAGGACTTTTCTGCCCGGTAAACATCACGGCTTTACCACATTAGTATATGAAAAGATAAGAAAGTGACAAGTTTTCTCTAGCATCCAAATATTTTACAAGCCTCACGATAACTTATCGAGGAAAAAAAACACATACCTCAACGAAGCAGTTGCTCCTGAAACGAACTGACCCTCAGAGGAAAATTGCACGGGATTTTCGAAAAGTATGCACAGGAGAGCATCACGGCGCCACATTTATGACTGCTTATCGGACACGTTTTTACTTGCACGAGATGTAGGAACACTAAATATGTTTGCTGAAGACATGGCAACAGCAACTAACGAGCAAAAAAAAATGCTAGAAGCTCTCAAACGGTGGTTACAACAGGATGTTCATCAGATCAAACATTCATCGCTTTTCACATCGCAGTTTTTACAGAGATTCCCTCCTCGATTTTCGAAATGATCGTTTGATGCCTGGAAGCTGAATATTTCCTGAACGACGACAGTGGCGGATATAAAACAAATTGAACCTTTGAGGTTCGTTTTCACACGGACAAAACAGTGCCATTTCTTTCCCAGGATGAAATATTTCCCCTGTGGGAAATTTCAGTTTCAAGGAACTTTCATTTCTGATAACAACAAGAACGGCGTTCCGTGCATGACCAGCAAAAGAAATCAAATCCATGAGAGCACCTCAGTGGCCACGCCCGGTCCTTGGACGAGGCCGCTACTGGCAGGGCAAAGACTGGCAAGCACTACACCGCCTGCGGACTGAAGCTAACGTGCCATGGACCTACAGGGCGCTGGCAGCAGGACTTGCAAATGCTGATGAAAGGATGAAGGAAGCAATCTGGACCAGCTCTCCCCCTCTCCGCGCTGCAAGCAGGGAGAGGGCCCGGCTCATTTTCGAGATGGATCCGCTCTCACCGTGTTGATGGAGTCCGGCCTTATGCTCTTCTCCAAATCCCTTTTCGGCCACAACAAGACCCCCCCCCCCCTACCCCCCCCCCCCCCCCCCGAAGTGCGAAGGCATTGCAGCATGGTTATTGAGGGTAATATATTCTCTGCATGGAGTGCACGTCTGGACTGAGGTTGGAAAGCTTGTTTACTCACTGGATGATGAATACATTAGTAGGTAGATGTGATAGCTTATGTTTGGAATGCAATGAGGGAGAGCTACTCAGTAAATAAAGTGCGGGTATTTGTGTTCTCCACGTTGATCAAATGTAGTCCATTTTGTGTGCTTCAAACAGCCTAGCATCTCAGCAAGCATGCACCTAAGCAACAAACGACCACCAAAATGGTCTGCAGACCTGCGGACAGACAGACCAATCAATCGATCGCTCAGTTCATCATCCAGTCAGCCAGCCAGCCAGTCAGCCAGCCAGCCAGCCAGCCAGTCAGCCAGCTAGTCAGCAAGCCGACCATCCCGCCTGTTAGTCAGTCAATCTATCGGTTATTTAGTCAGCGATCTACTCGATGAAATGTACAAGCAAGTAGTACATGAATCAAACAATAGAGCAAATATACAGGAAAGGAACTAGTTGCAACTGATCCAGCACGTGAATCAAACCTATCAAAGCCAAACCAAAAACCAGCTCACCCACCCAACTCAACAGCCACTCAACCCATCAAATCCACGTGCACATAAAAACACACACTTGTTAACTGATTATTTTTTTTCTGCCGAGTCATATCGATTCAACCTCGAAACACGTAGTTTTCGTTTCCGCCAATCACAATATTCTATTAATATGATCTCAAACTAAACCACATGTAGTGCCAGCCCTTACGTCTCACCACAGGTTCTGTGTTTCACAGGCAGATCGAAGGCAATGCAAATTGGATTTTTTAAACCAGTCTTTATCACTGCAGTGCGGCAATTGGTGTATATTTCCTTTGACTCTCTCTCTCTCTCTCTCTCTCTCTCTCTCTGTCTCTCTCTCTCTCTCTCTCTCTCTCTCTCTCTCTCTCCACACACACTCTTTATCTTGACTTCTCTCTCTCTCTGTCTCTCTCTGTCTCTCTCTCTCTCTTTCTCTCTCTCTCTCTCTCTCTCCACATTCACTCTTTATCTTGCATTCTCTCTCTCTCTCTTTCTCTCTCTCTCTCTCTCTCTCTCTCTCTCTCTCTCTCTCTCTCTCTCTCTCTCTCTCTCTCTCCCCACATACACTCTTTATCTTGCATTCTCTCTCTCTCTCTTTCTCTCTATCTCTCTCTCTCTCTCTCTCTCTCTCTCTCTCTCTCAGAGGACTGAAATTACTGAACT
>JAWQFJ010001768.1:137174-146603 GCA_034096865.1 Theodoxus fluviatilis
TGTTTGGGGACGAATGAAGAGATCAGTAAGATACTTCGGTGCTCGTGAATGAGCAATTTTGTGCATAAGGATGCATTTATTAAGGACGAGGTGTTTTTGGAAGGGTAGTAAGCCAAGATTTCTGATCTTTTCATCCGTAGACAATGTTGAGTCGGAAATGATAAGCTTGGCAGTTCGTCTGTTCAGTGAATTAATCTTGTTCAAGTGCACTGCCATAGAGCCATCCCATACAACAGATGCAAAATTAATATGGGAATTTATGTGTGCGTGAAAAAACATTGCGCATGCATTGGTGGTGACAAAATGCCTCAGTTTGGAGAGCAGGAAAATGTTCTTAGCAATAGTTTTGCATAAGGAATTGACATGTTGTTCCCAAGTTAGTTGTTCATCAGCAATTATGCCTAGCACTCTGTGTTCTGAGACTTGCTCAATGATTTCATTTTCTAGCATAAGGTTGATGGTTAAGGGTTGTCGTGGACGTTTTTGTCTTGTACTTAGGATCATGCACTTGGTTTTAGATGGGTTTATGACCATTCTATTTGATGAACATCTTTTTTGTAAATCATTAAGGGTTACGTTCAGGGTGTATTGATGGAATTTATGCTTCTGTCGCTTACGCTGATAATGGTGTCATCTGCAAACATAGTGCATTTAATACTTTCATTTGATATACTCAATGGTAGATCATTGATATACAAGCTGAAGAGCAATGGACCTAAAATTGAGCCTTGTGGAACCCCCGACTTTACGAATCGTCTCGAGGAATACGACCCGTTGACATAAACACATTGGCTTCTATGCGTCAAGAACGATCGGAAGAAGGAGACTGATGTTGGATTTTTCAAGTACATCGAGAGTTTATCAAGGATAATTTCGTAGTCAACTAGGCCAAATGCCTTTTTCAGGTCCAAGAAAATGGTACCAGACAGTTCGCGGTTGTTTATGGCTGATAGCCAGTCATTCACCAGGAAGGATAAAGCAGTTTGGCAGGAGTGATGGGAAAGAAAGCCGGATTGCAATTGATTTAATAAGTCAAATTGGTCAAGATACGAGAAAAGATACAATACAAGATACAAGATACAAGATACTTTATTGTCCTCATTGACAAGGAAATTCGTTTTGTCGGTGGTAAAAACATAATACATACATACAAAAACAGAAACGTACAATATGTTTGTGAACGTGTCTTTTTAGTGGTTTGGAGATAAGAGGCAAAATAGAGATGGGACGGTATTCATCGGGTACTGAAGCAGTCTTAGATTTAGGCAGTGGAATGACCTTGGCCTGCTGAAAACGAGACGGGAAGATACTGTTTATTATACACAAGTTATACATGTGTGTCAATGAAAGCAGTATGGCGGGGAGCGATTTTTTTGTAAATGAGAACTGATGCCATCAAGGTCCGTGGATCGTTTGCTTGAAAGTTGGAAGATGTATTGCATCACCTCATAGGAGGTGACAGTAGGAATATGGAATGCAGCATCATGAGGAAATCTTTCATTACAGAAATCCTCAATACGTTGAACAATATCCCATGGTAGACCGGGAGTGTGTTTGGTCGATTTTGCATGGATTTTATCAGCTATTGTCGTGAAGTATTCGTTGAATTGTTCAGCATTAATAGATGGAGGTATGTTGCAGACTGTTTTGGAAGTTTGTAGGAAGGTATTAATTCCGCGCCATGACATTGATGTGTCATTGACGTTTTCAATTAGCCTTTCAAAAAAAGTTTTTTTTTGCATTTCGAACCAGAGTCTTGACACGGTTTCTTTACTTCTTGTAAGCCGGGATATCATTACTTTTTAAGAGTCTATCTCTCGTGCTCATAGCCTGCATGATTTCGTTGGTAAGCCAAGGTGGGAGTTTTAAATGCTTGACTCTCTTCCGTTTCATAGGAGCATGTCTTTCTACAGTTTGGAGAAATAGGTCATAACAGAAATGAAGGGCCATGTCAGGGTCAGAATAGTTGAGGACATCATGAAATGGCATTTGTTTTAAATTGTCAAGGAATGAATCAGCATCAAAATGTTTAAAGGATCGATAGTGAATAGTAGTGTGCGTTCTCTTTGGACTTCTTTTGACTTTAGAGGAGAGGGAGCATAGTGTGGGAAAGTGATCACTTATCCCTAATTTAGGTACCTGTATACTTGTCAAGAGGTTTTCAGTGTTTGTGTATATATGGTCTATGAGAGTGGATGAGTCATGGGTCACTCTTGTGGCTTTGTCAACCACTTGTTTGAGTCCGAATAACGAGATGGTAGATTTCCATGTATGCTGGGGTTTGAACAAATCGATGTTGAAATCTCCCATTAGGATTATTTTTTTGTTGGATTGGGTTACTCTGTTCAACATTGCATTGAAAGCTTCACACCATGTGGAGGTGGAAGCATGGTTTCTGTAGAGATAGCCGATAAGGATTGAAGATTCTTTGGGAGGCTTCATTTCTAGGCATAAACACTATCTGTGAAGATTCAAGATCCGCATGGTGAGAAATATTCCCATGAATGGAATGGCGAATGTATACTGCTATACCAATTTGGCCTTCGCTTTTAGCGTCTTTTCGGATGATGTTATATCCATTAATTTCTACTGTTGTGTCAGGATGTAGGGTTTGAGTCTTGTTTCTGAGAGACCAAAAACATAGCAATCATATTGGTGTTCAGTTCAGTTCAGTCTCTTAACCCTGAGATGGGTTGTTGAGGCACCACTGATGACTTTCGGACAATCTTCCTCCATCGATCTCTATCCTCTGTGGCTCGTTGTGAGTCAGCAAAGGTCAAGCCTGTCCACTCTTTGATGTTGTCTTCCCACCTCTTTCTCTGCCTGCCTCTCCTTCTCCCACCTGGTACGGTACCTTGCAGGATGGTCTTGGCCAGCCCACTGCCTCTTGACACGTGACCATACCACTTCAGCTTTCTGCTTTTCACGATTGAGAGCAGGTCTTCGTACTGTCCAAATGCTCTCCTGATCCTGTTGCTGACTTCCTCATTCGTGACATGGTCTTTATATGAGATGTTCAGAATCTTGCGGTAGCATCACATTTCCAGGGCTTGTATCCGTCTCTGTAGTTCAGATGTGAGTGTATATTGGTGTAAAAGAGCACATATGTCTGTGACTTTGTTCGGAAGATGATACACGTTTAGGTGGCCTAGTGATATACCAGACTGCATTATGAAAGGCAGGAAAAATACAAGAAACGTTAAGAAAATAATCACGTCAATGAATGCGAGTAAATATATAGATATAAACAGATAGTCGATATACAAATACAAAAGGGCAAATAGACACAGTAATGAATACAAATACAAACAGTATTAATAATAATATTGCAATGTTAATATATGTATATAAGACAATAAAGTTTTGCTAATATCAAACCCGATATCAACATTTCAGTATAAATGATCCTATAAAATGGTATACAAGGATCATTAATTTTACAATGCCCATTCAAAGATTATCTCAAACTGCAAGTCGTATGAAGACAATGGAGCTGGTCAGTCAATGAGACGAAAGACACCTCTCGTTTTCGGGACGTGTGGACGAAAATTTGACATTACGACGTCATATATGCTGGATGAGTGTTGGGATGCCTCCAGTTTATAGGAGGCAAGGGTGGAAGTGATCTGAAGTATGAAAAATGTGGTAATGCATATTCATAGGGTGAAAGGAAAACATTGTTTCCAAAAGATGTCATTTTAGGTGGGAACATTGGATAAGGAATGCTACCATGGTGAGCCTTAATGAAGGTTTGAGGAGAAGCATGTTGGTCTGTGAAGGTTCTATTTTCTTGAGTATAATGCAGATGCAGAGATCTGTGGGGAGGCTGATGTGCAGATCTGGGGGGAGGCTGGTGTGCAGATCTGGGGGGAGGCTGATGTACAGATCTGGGGGGAGGCGGATGTGCAGATCTGAGGGACAGTGAAGTTCCGTGTGAAACTTCCCTTGTGGGAAGGACATTTGCTCTATCTTGAGGAGTGGTGTGTACATGTCTGTGGTTTACTGGATTCTGGTTTGTCATGAATGTTGTATTGAGAGGAAGTGCATGGAGTGAAGGGTTTTCTGTTGGTGGGTGCGATTTCGGTGTTGGAAGAAGGGTCCGTCTGCGCTGTTATGTTGTGTGCGTTTGAACTGGTGGGAAGGATGGTGTTGGCAGGAGAGTTGAGAGTTTTTGAGTAGTATGTTCTCCTGCTTCAGGTTGTGGTGGTTTCGTTGTTGGAGAGGAGAGTTGTAGAAACGTTTTGATGACTTTGGCAAGCGTGATATTGCTGTCAGTAGTAAGTTCTTTGCCATCAGTTGTGTAACTTGTGCTGTTGCTGGAGCAAATGGTGACATAGTGCACATTTTGCCTTTTCTTTGCCACGTGCTCTATGGCTGCGTTGCATCTGTTAAAGTGGTCAGCAGAACGCTTGTGAAATGGCAGAGCAATGAAGCGGAGTTTTGCTTCGGGAAAGATGTTTGATGCCACTGAGGTGAGTGTTTCATATTCCTTTTGAGTCTGGATTGCATTGTGAGTATTGTTTCCGCTAACTAGAAATGAAATTGATTTTGTAGTCAGGTGCGTGGTGGTGGTGGTTTTGAGGGTTTTGGTGAGGTCAGCTACTTTGTAGTTCTGCATTGACCTAATGTGTACAGAACCTCGGAGACACAACTTCCTTCGTCTCAGTGAGCGAAGGAGAGAGCATCCCAGAATCAGGTGTTCTACATTGTTGGGGATGAGTTTTCCTCCAGAGTTTGGCCGAGACCATCCATGAGGTTTAGCTGTGGTTTTGTTGCTGGAAGTGGTGAGGTTTGCTGCTGCATTGTGGAGGGGAGATGAAACCTCATCCTCGTGAGATAACCTGTTGTATAGCAGGGTAGAGGGAGGTGCTATGGTGGATTTGGTTACTGGTGTTAAAGTCACTTGGGAGGGCAGACAGCACTTCACACCTGGCGTTGTCTGTGTCTGAGGTTGAGAGGATGTTGCCAGTGTCCCCATTTGCCGAGTCATACACAGTCAAGTCACTTTCGAGGGCAGACGGCATCTGACAACTGGCACTTTTTGTGTGGGACGTAGTGGGGATGATGCCAGTGTCCCCATCACGGAACACAATTGGAGGCAGGAAGTTCTGGGGACTAATTGGTAGAGGCTCCTCATTGAAATGCGAAGAGCCTCCAGTCAGTATTGAGTTGTGATCCATTCTTGCATGGCTGACTTGCTTGTAGTCATGGGACTCGGGCTGAGGGGGAAGTGGAGAGAGGGATGAGGTGATGGGGTCGGAAGGGAGGACCTCCTCTTGAGGCTGTGAGGGGGTGTTGGAGAGGGCAGGGTGGGTCGTAGAGGTCAGGCAGCTGCTGTCATCAGTTGCAGGAGGCGGCTTATCTCTTATCTGCAGGGGAGGTGGGCATGATGGGGGAGTGGATGCCCGACAGGATGCTTCAGACTGTATTTGGGGAGGGGAGGGGGAGGGGAGGGGTAAATGAGGGTGTGTGGAGCAAATTGGTGCCTGGTAGGATGCTTCAGACAACAATTTGGGGATGGGATGGGATAAAACTTCCTTGGGAGGTTGTAGGGGGGCCTGCTGGTGGATATTTTTGTCTTCTGCATGGTGGGTCACGAGGGTCAGACGGCTTCTATAATCATCGGCTGTTGGAGCTGGTGTGTCTGGTCAAAGATTATATAGTTACACATGAATAGTCTTTGGTCTGGTTTCTGAGGGTGATGGGGGAATGAGGGAGCAGTGGAGCCAGTGGATGCTCGGTACTTGTAGGATGCTTCAAACAATATTTTGTTCACATAATCCAATGACTGAATTGTTTCATCATTGTACAAGTCAGCTTTGTTCAACAGATATTTTAAGTCCGTCCAGAAGAACGTCACAGCAGGTTTGTTCACGAGAACTCTTGAGGTAGTGTGATAGAATGATATGGTGTACTGTGGTTTACTGTTTGCAGTTTTTCGAAGAGTGGTAGTTACTGCTCTTCCTGCTCTGTCCGATGTCTGTGAAGACTTCCCCAGGAATTTCTCTGCAGCACACTGGAAGGCTTTGAATGCTGCTGCACTAAAGGAAATCACGATGTTGTCTTGGTTTTTTTCAATGGAAACATGTGGCCTCTTTGCAGCAGAGCGAATTTTGGCAACAGTCCGTTTTTTGTTAAGTTCAAATTGTGCACGTCTGGATCTAGTGAGCACACTTGGCTGGACTGGAGACGTATCGCTGTCTGCACAAAAGCCAGGGGCGGAGGGTGTTGAGATCGCAACGGCACTTGCAGAATCAGTTTCAGCAGCAGCAGCAGCAGCGTCCGCTGTGGTCGCGCCAGATTTGAATGTGCCACGGCGGCCTCTGAGGCTGGCCATGATGCATTGTTGGAGCCGGTTCCAGAGAAGCTGGGAGGCTACTTATCTACTTTATAAGTGTTTATGCATGTTGAGAAAGGTCAGTATAAATATGCCAGCATACACGAATGTCATTTGATGTCACGATATCTTCAAAAGGTCACACACATTATAGGAGTTTCATATCAAAGAGATGAGAAAGGGTACTTATCTTCATGGCGCATGCGCATAGAGGATTAAGACCATGACATACTAATGTCTGCGTCCCCTTAAGAAATGGAGCATTGACACGACCACGGGTGTTCAAAGCAGTCACAACACCTCCCCTGCAAGAGTACACTTGCCGCAGGCGAACAACTAAGCTGATGAATGCATCTTTTCAGTTTGAGATTTGGTGTAGTGATCGAGCTGTTGGCAAGTAGAAATCAGACGTCAGTCCCTGCTCAGGACGACTGCCACAACTTATCCAACTTCCTTGAGTTAATGTCGAAATGTCGAAGGTCGGGGCGGGAGCGGGGGGGGGGGGGGGGGGGGGGCGGGGGGGGGGGGGGCGGGGGGGGGGGGGATATGGGGGGCCGGGGAGAGGGGTCGCAGAAGCAGCCGCATCAGTAGCAACAAAGGAAGAGAAGGCGACAGCAGAGGATGAATGGATGGATGGATGGAGTGAGTTTTAGTGCCCATGAGCCTTTGTAGGCCAAATAAGGCCAGTAAGCACGATATAAATCACTGAAGTAGTTCTGAGTAAGCACAAATAGAGTCACAGCGTCCCTAGTTATTCGCCTCTTACGAATCACGTAGGGAGACGCGGCGAGCCTATTCTGACCACCATCTCACAGAGGGACGACAGCAGAGGAGCAGCAGTAGCAGCAAAGGAAGAGAAGGCGACAGTAGCAGCAAAGGAAGAGAAGGCGACAACAGAGATGCAGCAAAGAAAGAAGAGGTGACAGCAGAGGAGCAGCAGCAGCAGCAAAGGAAGAGGAGGCGACAGCAGAGGAGCAGCAAAGAGAGAAGAGGTGACAGCAGAGGAGCAGCAAAGGAAGAGGAGGCGACACCAGAGGAGCAGCAAAGGAAGAGGAGGCGACACCAGAGGAGCAGCAAAGGAAGAGGAGGTGACAGCAGAGGAGCAGCAAAGGAAGAGGAGGCGACAGCAGAGGAGCAGCAAAGAAAGAAGAGGTGACAGCAGAGGAGCAGCAGCAGCAAAGGAAGAGAAGGCGACAGCAGAGATGCAGCAAAGAAAGAAGAGGTGACAGCAGAGGAGCAGCAGCAGCAGCAAAGGAAGAGGAGGTGACAGCAGAGGAGCAGCAAAGAAAGAAGAGGTGACAACAGAGGAGCAGCAGCAGCAGCAAAGAAAGAAGAGGTGACAGCAGAGGAGCAGCAGCAGCAGCAAAGGAAGAGGTGACAGCAGAGGAGCAGCAAAGAAAGAAGAGGTGACAACAGAGGAGCAGCAGCAGCAGCAAAGGAAGAGGTGACAGCAGAGGAGCAGCAAAGAAAGAAGAGGTGACAGCAGAGGAGCAGCAGCAGCAGCAGAGGAAGAGAAGGCGACAGCAGAGGAGCAGCAGCAGCAGCAAAGGAAGAGGAGGTGACAGCAGAGGAGCAGCAGCAGCAGCAAAGGAAGAGAGGTGACAGCAGAGGAGCAGCAGCAGCAAAGGAAGAGAGGTGACAGCAGAGGAGCAGCAGCAGCAGCAAAGGAAGAGGAGGCGACAGCAGAGGAGCAGCAGCAGCAGCAAAGGAAGAGGAGGCGACAGTAGAGAAGCAGCAAAGAAAGAAGAGGTGACAGCAGAGGAGCAGCAGCAGCAGCAAAGGAAGAGGAGGTGACAGCAGAGGAGCAGCAGCAGCAGCAAAGGAAGAGGAGGTGACAGCAGAGGAGCAGCAGCAGCAGCAAAGGAAGAGGAGGCGACAGCAGAGAAGCAGCAAAGAAAGAAGAGGTGACAGCAGAGGAGCAGCAGCAGCAGCAAAGGAAGAGGAGGTGACAGCAGAGGAGCAGCAGCAGCAGCAAAGGAAGAGGAGGTGACAGCAGAGGAGCAGCAGAAGCAGCAAAGGAAGAGGAGGCGACAGCAGAGGAGCAGCAGAAGCAGCAAAGGAAGAGGAGGCGACAGCAGAGCAGCAGAAGCAGCAAAGGAAGAGGAGGCGACAGCAGAGAAGCAGCAAAGGAAGAGGAGGTGACAGCAGAGGAGCAGCAGAAGCAGCAAAGGAAGAGGAGGGGGCAGCAGAGGAGCAGCAGCAGCAGCAAAGGAAGAGGAGGTGACAGCAGAGGAGCAGCAGCAGCAGCAAAGGAAGAGGAGGCGACAGCAGAGCAGCAGCAGAAGCAGCAAAGGAAGAGGAGGCGACAGCAGAGGAGCAGCAGAAGCAGCAAAGGAAGAGGAGGCGACAGCAGAGGAGCAGCAGAAGCAGCAAAGGAAGAGGAGGTGACAGCAGAGGAGCAGCAGAAGCAGCAAAGGAAGAGGAGGGGGCAGCAGAGGAGCAGCAGCAGAAGCAGCAAAGGAAGAGGAGGCGACAGCAGAGGAGCAGCAGCAGAAGCAGCAAAGGAAGAGGAGGCGACAGCAGAGGAGCAGCAGCAGAAGCAGCAAAGGAAGAGGAGGCGACAGCAGAGGAGCAGCAGCAGAAGCAGCAAAGGAAGAGGAGGCGACAGCAGAGGAGCAGCAGAAGCAGCAAAGGAAGAGGAGGCGACAGCAGAGGAGCAGCAGCAGAAGCAGCAAAGGAAGAGGAGGTGACAGCAGAGGAGCAGCAGCAGAAGCAGCAAAGGAAGAGGAGGGGGCAGCAGAGGAGCAGCAGCAGAAGCAGCAAAGGAAGAGGAGGCTACAGCAGAGGAGCAGCAGAAGCAGCAAAGGAAGAGAAGGCGACAGCAGAGGAGCAGCAGCAGAAGCAGCAAAGGAAGAGGAGGCGACAGCAGAGGAGCAGCAGCAGAAGCAGCAAAGGAAGAGGAGGCGACAGCAGAGCAGCAGCAAAGGAAGAGGAGGCGACAGCAGAGAAGCAGCAAAGGAAGAGGAGGTGACAGCAGAGGAGCAGCAGCAGAAGCAGCAAAGGAAGAGGAGGTGACAGCAGAGCAGCAGAAGCAGCAAAGGAAGAGGAGGCTACAGCAGAGGAGCAGCAGCAAGAAGAGAGGGACAGCAGAG
>JAWQFJ010001769.1:2500-28167 GCA_034096865.1 Theodoxus fluviatilis
GGTTCCCGGGCTCTGGCATCATCCGCGCCTGTACGGAGCGCGATTTCTCCCTGGTGGTCTACTGGCTGCACCCCACCACTACAAGTCCATTGTATGCAAACTTTTCATAAATCTGCTCGAGTGATTCCATACAAATGTTGCGACTTGTCTCCTTCGTGAAGTCCTACCTGTATGGTGGTTCTCCTAGCTTGCGCCGGGAAGTCCTACCTGTACGGTGGTTCTCCTAGCTTGCGCCGGGAAGTCCTACCTGTATGGTGGTTCTCCTAGCTTGCGTCGGGAAGTCCTACCTGTACGGTGGTTCTCCTAGCTTGCGCCGGGAAGTCCTACCTGTACGGTGGTTCTCCTAGCTTGCGCCGGGAAGTCCTCTGAGGGTTCCCTAGCTTGCGCCGGAAGTCCTGTGGTGGTTCTCCTAGCTTGCGCCGGGAAGTCCTACCTGTACGGTGGTTCTCCTAGCTTGCGCCGGGAAGTCCTACCTGTATGGTGGTTCTCCTAGCTTGCGCCGGGAAGTCCTACCTGTATGGTGGTTCTCCTAGCTTGCGCCGGGAAGTCCTACCTGTATGGTGGTTCTCCTAGCTTGCGCCGGGAAGTCCTACCTGTATGGTGGTTCTCCTAGCTTGCGCCGGGAAGTCCTACCTGTACGGTGGTTCTCCTAGCTTGCGCCGGGAAGTCCTACCTGCATGGTGGTTCTCCTAGCTTGCGCCGGGAAGTCCTACCTGTATGGTGGTTCTCCTAGCTTGCGCCGGGAAGTCTTACCTGTATGGTGGTTCTCCTAGCTTGCGCCGGGAAGTCCACGACATCCGGGGTCCGTTTTCGAAAAAACTTCATTCATGCACTGGTCGATACACAGCGACAAAAATCAGTAATCACAGTTACCATAATAACTTCACTCTGGAGACTGGGTTCTTGGAGGACACAATCGCTGTTATCGGCTCGCTTACACGTGTCTTCTGTCTCTGTCGTACTCTCTATCGCGCTGTCTCCTACAACGCTGTATCTTCACTCTTGGAGCACAATCCCGTAGAAGACTGATCACTCCAAAATGAGGACTTTTCGCACTCGCGTATCTTATTGGGCTCTCATCTGTCTCTGTCCTGTGCTCTCTCTCTCCCTCTCTCTCTCTCTCTCTCTCTCTCTCTCTCTCTCTCTCTCTTTCTTTCTCTCTCTCTCTCTCATGCCCGCAGTTGCGCCTTTATACATTTTGGGGGCTTCTAGAATCATCCAGAACAACGAGAACAGAACAGACCAGACCGTCCGTTAGCAGCTCAAATGACATTACATGAAAATCGGAAGACGAATTTTGACTCTTCACGTAACTAAGCAACGACAAGGTCGAGGAGACCCACGTTAGAGCTTCGAGAGCGCGCGCCACGACATTCCAGAACAATCCAGAACCTTCACAAGACAAACATTTATGTTCACGCTTCGTTCACTAGGTCTCTCACGAATGTACCCTTATCCACTGGTTGGAGCGCTCGCCCGCTGTGACCCGCGGTTAGCGGTCGCGGGGTTCGAAACTGCGTTGATGCTATATTTGCATCCTCAGACAAGGTGCTTATCTTGTCTCTCCCCACTCAGGAGTAAAACTGAGCACGTGTGAGGCGGCGAGGGCCCGCTTTAGAGCGATTTAGCCAAGTATGCGGCCATGAGCGAGCATCGGGTCGGAATAGTTCTCAGGGAGTGGAGATGCTGTTGGTACCTGGCTGTGTGCGTCCTCTCTGTCAGTGAGCTTGTCGTCAGGTGCCAGCAACGGATTGATCTAGTGGCCCAATGATGAGGGAATAACGTGTAATGCGCTTTGAGCCATGGATGTGGATGATTAGTCGCTTTAGATTGCCAAAGCATTTGCCTCCACGTAGATCGTCTCCATGATCGTATGAAAATAACTTTTCAGTAATGGTTCCTGTGGCATAGGTACTATTACACATTCTCACACTTGCTTAGCAGTTAAACAGCGACATGCAGCCAAGACCAAACGTCAGAAGGACGTGTGGAACGGAACGCCATGCTCCATTAGTCCACAGCCAAACAGTGCAGCAACGACGTCCACAGCAGTACCACCTGCGGCGCAGTTCTGTCTTGTAAACAATAGGTCTCTTCTGTGAAGGTTATTATTTCAGTACCAAGCTCTTGTGCTTTGAAGGTCTCGTCCTAATCATACGTGCATTTTCCATAGAACGGTGCGCAACGTTGTTTGGTGATGGGAAGCTTTCCACTATAGAAGGGTTGCAAAAAGCAGTCGTTTCGTCACTGTTGCAGACACAGCCCCGACAGCGTGCGACAGCACAAAGACCTCACGCCCTTCTGCTTCCCACGACTGGTCTTCCCTACCGACTATCCTGTTGTCAGTGGTGGCGTTCCCCCTTCTCTGTCCAAGGAGTCGACTTCGCACAACCAGAACGAAGCAGGAATCTCCTTGCCAAATGACCCATCTGCTGTGAGCATGGATAGTGTCACCACTGCAGCCAACACCATCACCTTCTCTACTCCCTCTGACACAGACAGTAGCGCGGCTCAGGACAGCTCTCCAGACACAGATGCCAACGCCAGTCCTACCATCACTCGTTCCTGTGGTGGGGAGGAAACTGACGTCGATGGCAAGACATACGTCTGCGTCATCGCCCATCCCGACAACAAGACCAAACACGTCAGCTTTGGAGTGGTTCTGCACGAGAACCTTGTCACCAGGGAGTTCCACCACAACGCCCCCACCCGTGTGGGCTCCAGCGGCGCCCCCATTCTGCTATTCCCAACTGGGAAGAGCGACGTCTCTCCAGATAGCATCTGGTACCACTGCGGACAACTGACTGAACCGTCTGAAGTCAGAGTGGCGCGTATGCAGGCCAACAACCCTCAGCTCTTCATCACGGAGTTCAACAGAGAAATGGTCGGCTGGAAGATGCTCAACGACCTTCTGCCAAACTTGGAGGATGTCCAAGAGTTCCCTTCAGCAGAAGCCATCCTCGGGGAGCGGGCACCTGGACTTGATCATCCCAGGCCAACTCAATTGAATCTGGGACCATCTGTCTCACACCAGCCACTGTCGTATGCCCAGAGCAGCTCAAATCCCAGTCTGCCCACGATGAGTCGGCTTCTGATGTGGGCGTTCTTGTGCGGCCAGGCCTTGCTGCAAAAGGACTTCCAAGACAGGGTCTCCAAAGCAAACGTGAGTGAATCCGAGATAGACCACTCCTACCTAATCCAGACCTGTAGAAATCTGGGCAGCCTGATTTGCACGCTTCTGGAAGAGGACTCGATCGACAAGCAGTGTCACCCCATTTCTTTCTTCACCATGGCCAAAGCCCTGACAGATCTCCATGCCGCCTGCCTCGGCCACCGTCCATGCTTCTGCGCAGCTCTGAAGTCATCTGGTATGTGAGAGAGATGCTCGCCTTTTGGCATTTGCTTGGGCGTTCCGGTACCAATCTTGTTCAACCATAGGCGATTTAAAAATCTTTCTCGGCAGTTACGATCAGAGTTGAGGAAGGGACGTTGAAGTGAGGTGGAAAAGGTGAGGTCACTGTGTAATCTCATACGTTTATAAAACTGTTATGGTGTTTCATATTCAATACAAATGCTTGGGACACAATGCTCAATGTTAGAACATATGTCAATTATTCAGCAAGCCTTTTTGTCCGCCTTTCCAACACCATCTTTGTGCTGCATTCCTAAAATGTCTGGATGCTCACTTGGACTTGTTCATGTTATTAGAATAACTGAACTTGGGCACTGACGACGTTTTTGCTCTGTCTTGCAGGAATCCGTGGAGACCACGACGAACTGCAGCCTTCCCACATCAGCCAGGCAGGGGAACGGTTGCGTGACCTTCACCTCTCCACCCAGACTGATTTCCAGCCGCCCAGCGCTCTGGAACCTCATTTAAAATGTCCTTTAACTCAAACCTGCATGACCTTCGACCCGCCAGCAGCAGGTCAGCCAAAGGCTGCATCAGACTTGACACGACCTATTCCTCAACCCACTGTGACCTCTGACTCGACCATGGCAGGTCAGAAATGGCCAAACGGCTGCGTGCTTCAGGCAACAGTTGACCTTTTGATTTCCTGTCTGTCGAAGCCTGGGGTCACCATGGTCGGATCGCTGCCAGAGATGAACCTTCTGCTGCGCATCACCACACAGGTGGCTCGGTTGATGATGCTGGGCGGAGCCCTGGCCAAGGAAAGGATGGAGCAGTCTGGGGGCGGACGGCAAGGCAGACCAGGCTGGGACGCCTCTCTTCTGTCGGACTTCATGGCGGTGTTGGCAGACAGCTACGGCAGCTTCATGGCCGTCGCCGATCCTTGGCGACAGATGGCTCTGGAGTCACAGAGGACGGACGTACCCAAGGGTGGCAGCAGTGATGGTGTTCCCAATAACGAGACGCCCCTGACGGCAGCGAAGGAAACGCCTACAACGAACGCCGACGAGGAGGGAGCCGCTTCAGAGGATGCGGCAAACGACCGAAAATCAATCTCTGAACTCCCTACTGGTGGTGATTCAACACTTCACATGCAGAAAGAAAGCTCCACAGGTGGGGGAACTAGACCCGGGTCACCTAAAGAAACGTTCGAACATTTCGCCCATCTGCTGCAGCACGAGTCCCCCCAGGGGAAGACCCGTGCTTGCAATTGCGGACGTCCGAACAGTCGATGTGTGCAAAAGGAAATGGATGCCTTGAGGGAGGAAATGTTGGATCAGCTGCCCAGGTCATTGTCCCAGGCCTTAGAGCTGAATTCTGACTACGACAGAGATGTGGAACACACGAAGATAATGGCAGCCATGTCTGCCATCTTCAACACGCTGTCCTCCATACACAAAGACGTGCCCGCCACCCATTGCAGACTGGCCTTTTCTCGCCGCTTGCGGAAGGCTTGGACTTGCGCTGACGCTTCCGTGGTTACGACCGTTTGGGAAAATCTTGAACTGGTGCTGCGCAAGGCCCAAAGCATCCTGGATCTGGCCAGAGAGGCATGGGAAGTTCTCAAGCCAAGGAATGACACTGACAAACCCAGGACGCGGATGGCCACACAACACAGACGCGACAAGGCGGGTGCGGCCACGATCTCGGGGAACGACGTGTCTGCAGCTGCCCAGACTGTGGGAACGGACGCAGAAGAGCAGCAGTCCCCAGGGCACAGTGACGTCAGTCAAGGGCTGCAGTCCCCAGGGTACAGTGGCGTTAATCAAGAGCAACAGTCCCCAGGATACAGTGACGTCAGTCAAGGGCTACAGTCCCCAGGGTACAGTGACGTCAATCAAGGGCTACAGTCCCCAGGGTACAGTGACGTCAGTCAAGGGCTGCAGTCCCCAGGGTACAGTGGCGTTAATCAAGAGCAACAGTCCCCACGATACAGTGACGTCAGTCAAGGGCTGCAGTCCCCAGAGCACAGTGACGTAAGTCAAGGGCTGCAGTCCCCATGGCACAGTGACGTCAGTCAAGGGCTGCAGTCCCCAGGGCACAGTGACGTCAGTCAAGGGCTGCAGTCCCCAGGGCACAGTGACGTCAGTCAAGGGCTGCAGTCCCCAGGGCACAGTGACGTCAGTCAAGGGCAGCAGTCCCCAGGGCACAGTGACGTCAGTCAAGGGCTGCAGTCCCCAGGGTACAGTGACGTCAGTCAAGGGCTGCAGTCCCCAGGGTACAGTGACGTCAGTCAAGGGCTGCAGTCCCCAGGGTACAGTGACGTCAGTCAAGGGCTGCAGTCCCCAGAGCACAGTGACGTAAGTCAAGGGCTGCAGTCCCCATGGCACAGTGACGTCAGTCAAGGGCTGCAGTCCCCAGGGCACAGTGACGTCAGTCAAGGGCTGCAGTCCCCAGGGCACAGTGACGTCAGTCAAGGGTTGCAGTCCCCAGGGTACAGTGGCGTTAATCAAGAGCAACAGTCCCCAGGATACAGTGACGTCAGTCAAGGGCTACAGTCCCCAGGGTACAGTGACGTCAATCAAGGGCTACAGTCCCCAGGGTACAGTGACGTCAGTCAAGGGCTGCAGTCCCCAGGATACAGTGATGCCAGTCAAGGGCTGCAGTCCCCATGGCACAGTGACGTCAGTCAAGGGCTGCAGTCCCCAGCGCACAGTGACGTCAGTCAAGGGCAGCAGCTCCCAGGGCACAGTGACGTCAGTCAAGGGCAGCAGTCCCCAGTGCACAGTGACGTCAGTCAAGGGCTGCAGTCCCCAGGGTACAGTGACGTTAGTGAAAGGCTGAGGCTCCCTGTGCAAGAAAGCGAAGAACACGAAGGTTCGAGACGGCAGCTAGGACCGCTTCCAAGAAACGTTCCTGAGCATGAAGCATTCTGCTACCTTTATTGGCGGGGGAAGAGGCACCTCGTCACAAACGAAGAACAGACGGCTGACTACTGGAAATTCCAAGTATGTATTGCTTTTACGATGATTCATTGAAAACCCATAATTTATTTGTGTGACATTCATTTTCTAGTCTTGGATCAAGTAATAATCTTTTGAAAGTCATTTACCTTGCACAAGGGATGTTTTGATCAAGTGTGAAGGTTCGGAAAAGCCTCTAGAGATGGGGCCACACTAGTAGACTCGTGCAAGGAGAGGGGTGTGAGAATGACAGCTAAGCTGGTGGACCACACAACATCTGAGTTGCTGCGTTTTCACCTGGCGGTTTTCGAATCTTAAGATTATTTTGTCATTCTGTGTGTGAATCATTGCAAATTCACAGCGGATTAACCGACCAAGATCGCTTGCCAATCAGATATTGTGGCCCGCTAGCTTGTTTTCCGCCAGTTTGGCTCTGTCCCACACCCTCTCCTAGGACGAGTCCACTTTGGTGTGGCTCATCTCAGGAAACATTTCCACAAATTCTTTTGACATGGGAATCTACTTGTATGGTTTGAACTGAACAAAAGGACATTCTTGCTGGTTGCTATGGGTTTACGGCCTGCGCTGCAGAGTGCATGCAAGGTGCTGTACATGCTCTCTGGTAAAATAAACACAACAACAATGACGACAACATAAATCGTATATGTAGGCTACGGGTGCATACTTGCTATATTCCCAGGGTATATAAATTAAAGTGTTGGTGGCTTGGGGCCATGGGGCATTTTGTGGACTCTTCACCCAGCAGTAGCGCTTTACTGTTGGATTTTTCAACCAATGCAGCTAGTGTGTGTGTGTGTATGTGTGTGTGTACGTGCATGCGTTTGTGTGTGTTTGTGTGCATGCGTGTGTGTGTGTGTGTGTGTGTGAGTGTGTGTGTGTGTGTGTGAATGTGTGTGTCTGTGCGTGCATGCGTGAATGTGTGTATATCTTTTTTGTATGTGGACGTGCTTATGAATAATGTGCAATGTTACAGTGGAGGCCGTTTAATTAAAGTTCCAGCCCCGTACAAGGTTCCAATTTGCCTCCCTCCCCATGCTAGCTTGCTCGGACAGTGCCGATTCGTCGTTCTGTATAACACCTTTTTGTATGAACTGAAATTAGGGCCACACTTCATTCTTCTTTATAACACCACTTTGTATATTACCTGAAATTAGGGCCACACTTCATTCTTCTTTATAACACCACTTTGTATATTACCTGAAATTGGGGCCACACTACATCCTTCTTTATAACTCAACTTTGTATTACCTGAAATTAGGGCCACACTTCATCCTTCTTTATAACTCAACTTTGTATTACCTGAAATTAGGGCCACACTTCATAGCAGCTGTTAATGTGGAAGAAAGTTTTGGGAGCTTTTACTTTTCCAGCACATTAGGATCAATTTCTGCATCCAGGTCAATAGTTAGAACCTCTTCAAGTGGAGGCGGTAAAGCTGGAAGGGGAGGCAAAGACTGTAGAGGCATTTGAACTGCTTCTACAATGGGTTTAGTGAAAGGCTGTACCACATCTCTTTGGAACTCTTCCTTAGCAACTTTTGTTGCAGTCACTTTTTCTTTGTTTACCTCTCGTGCTTTTAAGTATTTCTTGATTATCTCATTTCGCTTATTCACCGTTTGTATATGTTCAAAACTCATTGCAATAATTTACAGTATATATTATTGCAAAATAGGTTTAATTTACTGTATTTTGTTGTAAAAGCAATCAAACCCTTTTCTATACATTTCTGGAGGTAGTCTTGCTGTTTTGTCCAAAACCATGAATGAATAAGGTTCTGCTGTGGCTGCATGATACACTTGAACAAACTCATCTGAAGTAATTCCAATACTGTGGTCTTGAGCTATACACCTCACATCCTTATTGTCCAGCCCGCTAAACAACACAAAACACTTAGTGTTTCTTCGAATCTATTTTGGAACGTCATAGTAGGACTGACACAGATACAAACAATTACAGTTTTTGTTTCTGCTTAGAGAAAAGTACTCCTTAACAGTGTTCATGTTTTTAGAGTCAATTTTTACATCATCAAATATGACTACTTTTTGATCAGAGTCATCAAGGTTTTCAACTTGCTCAACATCTTCACACAATGTAAAGGTAGTGCCAAGTCCGTCATTCTCTAGGAGTCTTATTAAGCAATTCTTGAACAAGTCACACAATTCTGAGTTGGCACAAGACAGCTCTTTTATCTGGTCAAGTAGAGCTTTTGTACTTTTCTTGGGCTTGGCTGGGTCGAACTCATGAACACACTCAAAGAAATCTTGCAGTAGTTGATATTTCTCTTGTTGGGGATTCATGGTGTGAATGACAATCTGGTCTGCATTGAAGTATTTCAGTAGCAAGTTCACCAGGACATTAGTTTTTCCCTGGCCAGTGGGTCCCACCAACATGTAGTGACAATCTGGAACAAGAAAATGGTGTTTTACTGGAGGGTCATGACATGTATCACAATTTACAATATTCATTTATAGTATTATAATATAAAAATGGATTACACAAAGTTTGGAACAATGTTAGGGCAACACCAGAATCCTATTGAGAGTTTTACTCCAAGCATTGCTGGGGCACTTCAAAATTACCTTCCTTTGTCTGGTGGAGAACGTTTGGAAAACATAAACATGGGTAATAATAAGATATTTTCATTAGCTGACCCCACAGGAGATAAACAAGCCACAAATAAACAGTATGTGGATGGGGTAATGTCTGCTCTTGCGCTTTCAGCAGAAAACACATTTTTAAAGGTTGATGGAACGAATAAGATGGAAGCACGTTTGGATTTAGATGGCAAACTCGTGAATTTAGCTGAACCAACTGGAGAAAGAGATGCGGCAACTAAATCATATGTTGACTCAAAAACAGGCTTTGATGGTGACATGAAAGGAAAAAAGATTGTAAACATGGAACCCCCCACAGAAGACAATGATGCAGCTATTAAAAAATATGAAGACAATGAAGGCTCAAAATCACTATCAGTCATTGAGAGTGAATCAGTCACAGAGCATAAATTTATCAGAAAAGTTGTTTTCAAAAACTCTGATGTGGTTGATAAAAGGTAGAAAAACCGTTGAAGTAACTCCAAAGCTGAAAGTTGGTGATTATCTTCTCTCAGAGCTATTTCTTGAGTTCCCCTTAAGAGCGAAAACAGTGAATAGTCAAGTCCATCTCTCTAGTCATCTAGAAGGATACTTAACACACAAAGGACATGTCATTTTTGACACTACTGAAATAAATGACGAAACTAATTTAATAGAAGACAAATATTATCTGTGTGGTGGATCTCGCCTACGGTGGTTTGTTATGAGAGGTGGTATTAAAAGAGCTCTTGCAAAAGAGACCTTCTTTTTTGTTCAAGAGCTTAACTTTAAACTACAAATTTATCCTGCCCTTGAACTCTACAACAGACTCAACCCAGAAAACCTTACAATAGTATGGCTGCAAATCACAACAAAACTTTGTGAATTGTCTAGCCATCTACCCCCGTTTACAAGTTCAAGTGGAAAATACCATAATTCTGATGGGGAATATTACATAACTGACCCATTTGATGTTGATCGTGATGGCCTTAAACCAACCGGAAAAAGATTCAGATTTATTAAGGTATTTGATGAAGAAACCACAAAGCTTTTACGAGGTAATTTACTTGAGGTAATAGTTCTTCCAAAAGGACTAAGCGATAGTTTGTATCTTATTAGCTGGAAGGAGGAAGTTCCTTATTCTCCTCCCTCAGTGGGTTGAGGTTCAGGGTCCCTAGCTCGTCCAAGACCATCTTCTAATTTTCCATTTACAGGCTCATTTTCCAGTTTTCTTGTTCCATTTGATCAAATTAAGAATATTGCAGTAGTTTTGAGTTTTACACAACAAAACGATTATATAAGTAACATTATTATCAAACCACTAGACTCTAATGTGTTTTTGTCCAATGAAAATATTTATCCTCATTATTAACAATGTTCCCAAAAACCATAGATGAACTACACGATTACTTGTCCAGAATGACTGCTGCATATAGAAAAAGCTATAAATTACTGGGTGGGATTCACAAAGCACTAATTATTACAGGAGGTATCCTCACAACATCGGACATAATTGCCCTGATTCCTGCTGTTCCTGTGTTTGTTGCATGTGTGACTGCAGTGCCTATCATTCTAACGGTGATAAACCAAAACCTTAAGCTGAGTGAGAAAAAGGAAATTCTCAAGCATTGCCACAGAGAATACAAAATCCTGTTAACCAGAGTGCGGTTGTTACGAGATGATGAAGCCGTCTTAAACGAGATATTTAAGAAAATTGAAGAGCTTGAAAGCTCCAGACCTGTACAAACCACCACTAGAAATGTTTATGAAAAGGTATGAATTAAATGGGTACGCCTCAAAGTCGTAGACTTACTCCTCAAACAACAAGTAAAGCAAAATCAAAGTTATAACCACGTCTTGGTTTTCTGTCCTCATAAGCTTTGTAGACAGTTTTTGGGTTAATACCAAGGATCTTTTGTACTCTCATTCCTTTAGGGAGTCTTCCATTAAAACACTCCCAAACAAACCTATGGACTTGAATACAGCGATAGGTTTTTTCATCTCCAGACCTTACCCTTACAATTAGGTCACCATTTTTATTAGAGGCACCCTTAAACACTTTACTAAGTCTTGCATGTTGTATATGCCCATCACGGTTTGCTTGGGATAAATCGTAAATTGGATTTGTGATCATTTCGTTCGCTGTTTCAGACATTCTTATATATTATATAAAGAATATAATTTTCTAATATATATGTCATAAGAAATGACAACTCACTACGTTTGTGAACGAATTAGAGAATCTGACAAAGCAATGAAAGGCTATACTAGTAGTCACACTGTTGATATTATTCACAGCAGTTTGCCTAAGGGTCAACTCAATCAAACCAAGCAGTCTGTT
Source organism: Theodoxus fluviatilis (assembly GCA_034096865.1). NCBI lineage: Eukaryota > Metazoa > Mollusca > Gastropoda > Cycloneritida > Neritidae > Theodoxus > Theodoxus fluviatilis. The sequence continues at coordinate 13,751 of JAWQFJ010001769.1, forward strand.
ACACAATTTCTAAAAACAAAAGCTCGAGAGTTTAGAGGAATAAAATACAATTTAGTGTTAAAGGTAAAGTTTACAAAAATTGACATCACACAAAGTGCCTATTTTAGCAGCCCTCCTGTAACAGCAATAAGTGGTGATGTAAATTTAGATACCAGCAGCATTTTGAACAAAATAGATACCTGGATTTCACATGGGTCTGGGTGGACAGTAGATGAGGTTGAAGGCCACTTCATTAATGTAGCGGTGTACAGACCACTAAGATGCTCTCCGTATGCAGAACTGCCAAAAGAATTAAAAAACTCAAAAAAGGATTACTCAACATACAAAATAAAGATGACAAGTGCTTCATGTGGTGCCATTTAGCTCATTTATATCCAGCCGGCAAAAATGGTGAACAAGTAACAAAGTGCAAGCCACATGTTGACAGAGTTGACTATTCTGGCATTAAAATTCCAGTAACCATCAATCAGATTCCCAAAATAGAAAATCAGAATAACCAGGGCTTTAATGTGTTTGGTTATGAAGACAAGCAACTTTTCCAAAAGAAGGATGTTTGTAATATACTGCTTTACAACAACCATTATGTTTTAATTAAAGACTGTAACAGGTTTATGTTTAATCAAACCAAATATGAAGCTAAAATGCACTTTTGTTTTCACTGCCTTCAGTGCTTTAGTTCTGAAGCTGTACTGCAGAAACACAAGCCAGACTGTTTGGCAATTAATGGAATGCAAGCTATAAGAATGCCCAAAGAAAAACTGCTAAAGTTTACTAATTTTCACAAGCAACTCAAAGCACCTTTTGCAATTCATGCTGATTTTGAACCCACTAATGAAAAGATAAGTGGCCCAGAGCCCAATAACAAAGAATCATTCACGCACAGGTACCAGAAGCACACTGATTGTGGACTTGGTTATACGCTTGTTTGTATAGATCCACAGTACAGCAAACCAGTGAAGTTATACAGGGGACCTAATGCTGTTTACAAATTTATTGAGGCAGTATTAGAGGAAGTTGAGTTCTGTAAAAGTATCGAAGAGGAACACTTCAACAAGCCTCTTGTAATGACTGAGGAAGATGAAGCTTTGTTTTAAAGCCAAGACAGTTGCCACATTTGTGGACAAAAGTTTACTCAAGAAAGCAAGAAAGGTGCTCAAAAAGTTCGTGACCATTGTCACATTATAGGGCAATTCAGAGGTAGTGCTCATGAAGACTGTAATGTTAATTTATATTGACTGATAAGATTCCTGTCTTTGTTCACAATCTGAAAGGCTATGATAGTCATTTTATAATGCAGCAAATAGGTAAATTTGCATTGCCTATTAATGTTATTACAAACAACATGGAGAAATATATGGTCTTTATGGTAGGAAAGCACTTAGTCTTTTTGGAATCTTTTCAATACATGGCTCCCAGTTTGGATGCATTGGCCAAGAATTTGAGTGCTCATCCCTTTTTGAGTCAAGAATTTCCAGACATCAAGCTAGTAACTCAGAAAGGTGTGTATCCATATGACTACATGGATTCTTTTTCTAGATTTGATGAAGATTAATTACCCCCAATTGAAGACTTTTACTCAACTGTAAATGAGGCTGGAATTACACAAGAAGAATATAACCATGCAGTCAATGTCTGGAAAGCCTTTGATTGCAAAACCCTTGGTGATTACCATGACGTGTACTTAAAAACAGATGTTTTGCTGTTAACAGATGTATTTGAAAACTTTAGAGAAACATGCCTAATGTACTACAGATTAGATCCTTGTCATTACTTTACTAGTCCTGGGTTAAATTGGGATGCTTGTTTGAAAATGACTGGTGTTGAGCTCCAGTTACTTAGTGATTTTGACATGTATCAGTATATTGAAAAGGGACTTAGAGGTGGAGTTAGTTATATTGCTCACAGGTATGCTAAAGCTAACAACAATTATTTACCTGATTACAACCCAAAGTTGGACACCGCATACATTGCTAACCTGGATGCCAACAACTTGTATGGGTGGGCAATGAGGCAGAGCTTGCCTACTGGCCAGTTCAAGTGGCTTGCTGAAATTGATAATATTAACCTGGGTAAATTTACAGACAAAAGCAAGTATGGTATTATCTCGCGACGAAGATATGGCTCATGTGCACACTGGCCATCTCCGTTTTCTTGTATGCATGCAAGTCCTGGACACTCACATCTGAACTACAGAGACAGATACAAGCCCTGGAAATGAGATGCTACCACAAGATTCTGAACATCTCATATAAAGACCATGTCATGAATGAGGAAGTCAGCAACAGTATCAGGAGAGCATTTGGACAGTACGAAGACCTGCTCTCAATCGTGAAAAGCAGAAAGCTGAAGTGTTACGGTCACGTGTCAAGAGGCAGTGGGCTGGCCAAGACCATCCTGCAAGGTACCGTACCAGGTGGGAGAAGGAGAGGCAGGCAGAGAAAGAGGTGGGAAGACAATATCAAAGAGTGGACAGGCTTGCCCTTTGCTGACTCACAGCGAGCCACAGAGGATAGAGATCGATGGAGGAAGATTGTCCAAAAGTCATCAGTGGTGCCTCAACAACCCATCTCAGGGTTAAGAGACTGAACTAGAACTAACTAGAACTAGAACTTGGAACAATTCTGTAAATATAATATAAGATTATATAAATGTATTCAGAATATTCAATCAGTCTTACAACAAAATAAAAAAAGATAGCTGAGGCTGTAAACTAAAAAACTGGTGTAAAGCTTAGACTTGGCTCTAGTCAACTCACTGGTACAGACAAATTACTGCTAACAAACAGACAAATTGCAAAAATAAATAATCACAGAAAACTGGATAAAGGACTTGACCTAACTATGTCTAAAGCTCAAATGAACAAGATGGGAGGTTTCTGGCCTATGCTTCTTGCCAGTCTTGCAGGATATATTCTACCAAGTCGTTTGGGGGGTAAAGGATAAAAAAAAAGACAGCAAGGGGGTTGGTCCTGCCAGGAACTCGGGCAGCCAGAGGTCTGGTCCTCCCTGGAACCCATTGATCGTATGTTAAAGTCAGTAAAAAACTGCAGAGGAACCTTTTCCAAAGACATGTTACCAGCTAAGCCTGCTAAAAATGAAAGCATGGTCATTAATCTGCAAGACTACTTTGCTGGACCTGGCACACACTGGGTTGCAATGTACACTAATTCTAATAAGTATGAATATTTTGACCCATTTGGTGTTCCTCCACCTGATGTGGTTTTAAGCTACATTAGAAAAAGCAAAAAGGAAATTGCGTATAATGCAGCCCAAATTCAGAACCTGGATTATGTCATGTGCGGATATTACTGTGTGTATTACACCAAAAACAGAGCAATGGGGAAAAAAACCACAATGGAAATCTTACTTGACTTTACCCTCAGGCCTAGCATGGTAAATAGAAGTATAATCAATGATTATTCCAAAGGTTTGTGAAATATATATAAATATGAAATCATACTGTCTGAAGTGTAAAGCAGTTACAGATTCTAAAAATGTCACTTTAGGAACAACTAAAAATGATAAGATAATAGCTAGATCACTGTGTTCTGTCCGTGATTATAAAAAAACTAAATTCTTGCCTCAAAAGGAAGGAGGCGCAATAGACATTCACAAAGCCATGCTACCTCTGTTACCAAAGAAAGGATTAACATTACCAGGATACAACTACTGTGGGCCTGGCAATCCATTAGACAACGGTCCACCAACAAATGAACTGGATGAAATCTGTAAACAGCACAACATTGCATACACTTACGGAAACAAAAAAAAAACTGATGAAAAAATGCTAGAGCAGTTATCAAAACACACTGGCAAGACTTTGGGCGAAAAAGCTGCCAAGGCATTAGTAGTCAGACCACTGATTAGTTTGAAACATAAGATTGGTCTGGGAAACGGAAAAAGGGGTTGAGGAGATGGACGGATGAACTAGCAGAGGAACTGCATAGACCAATCAGAAGAAAGTTTTCTCAACGCCGAGTTATTTCAAGTGGTATTGACAATATTTGGAGTGCAGATCTTGTTGACATGCCAGCCTTCAGCAAACAAAACAAGGGGTTCAGATTTCTCTTAAATGTCATTGACGTATTCAGCAAATTTGCATGGAGTGTAGCAATCAAGCATTAGACAGGGACTGATATAGTTCAAGCTTTTAAAGCCATTTTGAAAGGGGGTTCCTCTGGGTTGATCAAGGGACTGAATTTTTAAACAGAACATTCCAGAGCTTTCTCAAAGAAAACCAGATTAAAATGTATCACACATACAATGAGGGTAAAGCAGTTATTGTGGAGAGGTTCAATAGAACATTAAAAACACAAATGTGGAAATACTTTACAGCAAACAACACACATAAATATCTTGATGTATTGCCTGAATTGATTAAAAAGTACAATGAAGAAGTTCATAGATCTTTGGGTATGACACCTGCACAAGCATCAAAAGAAAGAAACGAGCAGGAGGTTTATCTTACCTCGTATCAACATGAGCCGGTGATAGAGTCTAAACCAAAGTTCCAAGTTGGTGCTCTTATCAGAATTTCCAGAAAAAAGAAAACGTTTGAAAAGGGTTATACACCAAACTGGACAGAGGAATTATTCAAGGTCAAAACCATTCAAAAAACAAATCCAGTAACTTACAAACTAGAAGACATGAATGGTGAGGAAATACAGGGAAGTTTTTACAGTGAAGAATTACAGAAATCATCACAAACTGTGTTTAGAATTGAAAGGGTAATAAAACGTGATTATAAAAACCAGCGCGCATTTGTGAAATGGAAAGGCTATGCTACAAAGTTTAACAGTTGGGTGCCTTTTAAAGAATTTAAAGGCTTAACAGAACAACATCAGTGAGACAGACACAGAGAGAAAACTAAGAAAGGAGGCAGACAGTCAGTAACACATACCTTGAGCAAATGGAGGGAAGGTGACTGGCTGTGGTCCAATCATGGTGTCATGGAAAATGTTTGGCGTGGGTGGGGAGATTAGGGTGCGAAACAGCCTTGAACCAACATGCATAAAAGGAATGCGAGGCTAAGCAAAGACACACCTGTCTCTCCTCGATCCATCCATGTGTGTCTCTGTGTGCGTGGGGTGAGGGGGAGAGATGGCGAGTGAGGGGAAACAGATCTATTCAATGGTGTGATTTACAGCTCTCAGCTTTGTAACTTGACACCGGCCTATTACCAGCCGCTCAGCGCTCACCTGCTGCAGGTGGGTTGTGTTTACCCAACACAGCGAGGGAATTAGCTAAGTGGCCAAACATACATAAAGTGCCTCCTAGCCTATGAACTAGAGTTATAATGTCGTATGGGGGTCACTCCACTCCTCCAAACCCGTTGTCTCTTCCCTGTCGATTCTTGTAGCAGGCTTGGCTGGGCCTCACGTCGCTCCCTCCGTTTGTTTACATTCAGAGGCAGGTCTGGTGGCAGCGAAGGCTGTGGGCAGCTTTGCGGTGGTGAATTGAATTTTCGCCTCAGCTGCGGGAGTTAAATTTAGCGAGCCTGCTGCAAAACTGGAAGCGTTGGCACTCGGTTTGCCAAGCGAGACACAGAAGTAGGTCTGATGACCTTGACACTGATATGGCCATCAAAATCGGCATAGTGACATGCGAGTTATTTCCCTTTGACTGTGGGGATATTTAATCAAAAGTGATCAGTCGACCAATTAGGGGTGCTCGGGTCTCTCTGAAGCACACCTGGCTAGAGTATTGATTTTTCTGCTCGCAGGCTTGAAGCTTGCATGCTGCCTGTCAACATGCTTCAATCACAGCTCTCAGGCTGCCCCTACTCTCTCGCTCCCTCGCTCAGCTAAAAAAGGCAACACTCACAGCAATTAAATTAAAAAGTTAACAGTCAGCCAATTAGGGGTGAGATCGAACCGCTAACTCTATAACTACTCACTTTGTATTACCTGAAATTAGGGCCACACTTCATCCTTCTCTATAACACAGCTCTGTATATTATCTGAAATTAGGGCCACACTTCATCCTTCTTTATAACACCAGTTTGAATTACCTGAAATTAGGGCAACACTATGGCCGAGGATGGCACACAACAGTATGTCCAACAGGTGGAGCTTCATGAGGATTTAGGTGTTTGTCCTTTGCCAACACTTTGCCCACCGTGGGTCTGCCTTGGTTCCAGGAGAGGATGATGCGAGAGTCCGGAGCCTCAGCCGAGGAATGGCAGCTGCTCATGGACTGGAAGACCATGCTACGAATGTGGATGGGCACCGTTTCAGTGGACGTTATCAGCCTCGATGATACACGCTTAAAGGACGAGGTATCTTTTTCCTTTTCTTTTTCCCCCCCTTCTTCTCCCTAACATTTAGTGCTTGGGGAATACATGTAGATGGAAATGGCATGAAACTGAGGTCAAAAGGGAAAGACAGCAAGAAGGCGGGTTTGGAGGTGTTACAACTGAAACTCTAGTGCCTTTGAGGATGCAAAGCCATAGATTGCTACTGTCATAGGCTAGATGGTGGTTTATCCTGAAACGCAGAGCTTGACCTACTTGCATATGAATGACATGACGTTTTCACCCGACATATGGGTATTCATCGTGTTCTTTCACCTTATTACCCGATCAAATGATACTTTCATCTAAATATGTTTGTATAATCAATCACACTCAACAAATACAACAATCTGTGGGTCCCAGATTTCACGAACCGCTCACCGTTATAGCTGGCTAATCACAGTTAAGATAGCAAGAGTAGGCGGGGGAAAATCATCTCTGCGGGGCATTGTCCAATCACAAAATTCGGCGGGTGAACACGTCATGTCATTCATATGCAAGTAGGTCACGCTCTACGTTTCAGGATAAACCACCGTCTAGCCTATGACACTACCGTTACTTACGTTCGCCTTCACCTCCCACCCCACCCCATCCTTTCCCCTCCTATCCCTCTTCCCCTTACCTGTCCCCCCACCCCCCACCCCCACCCCCGTCTTTTGCTGTCCAATTTTGTTAATTTTGAATCTCACTGGCTGATATGTTGCCCGAAATGAGGGGTCGATTCGACCCAGACCTTGGCGTCAGACAGTTAATTGGCACTGGCTTTATGGACGTCCAAGCAATCCAGCTGATGTCAAGCCCCTTTCTGTCCGTAGCCACGGACCACGTTGTCGTCTATGTGTAGATTTTGCACACAGACTTTTCCAGTTCTCTGGCATGCCACTCCTGGACACCACGTCTACTTTGAGTGGGCAGCAGTACGTCACTGACTGTTAGCTGCTATCTTCGTCTTGCCCAGGTCTGTCTCTGTCTGTCTGTCTGTCTGTCTGTCTGTCTGTCTGTCTGTCTGTCTGTCTGTCTGTCTGTCTGTCTGTCTCTGTCTGTCTGTCTCTCTCTCTCTCTCTCTCTCTCTCTCTCTCTCTCTCTCTCTCTCTCTCCTCTGTCTGTCTGACTGTCTCTCTCTCTCTCTCTCTCTCTCTCTCTCTCTCTCTCTCTCTCTCTCTCTCTCTCTCTCTCTCTCTCTCTCTCTCTCTCTCTCTCTCTCTCTCTCTCCTCAAACTGCTCCAACAGTCTGAGTTCGCCGCAGGTCACGCACGAGACATCAGGGCAGGGCTGTTTGAAGTGAAAAGCAATGCAATGCAAGTCAGGCAGTGGTTGATAGTATCCCTAGAAGCCTACAGCCTCATAAGAGTCCAGCCACAACAAATCCATAGTGTGAATGAGTGTGTTCAAGGGCTAGATGGAAGCTTGGTATCTCCACAATTCGGAAAAGAAACCCACAAACTCGCTCACCCAAAATGGACACAAGGTCAGTGAATTCTTATGAATGTTTTCGTCAAAAAGACAGCATTCGGTACAGCGTTAATTTAACCAAAGAACTTGAGACAATAAGAAGCACCACTCCGCGATTTTACCAAAGAACTTGAGACAATAAGAAGCGCCAGCATAGTATCTTGTATAGTAAAACAAGAAGGGCAAAGCCCATACGACTCACATGCTTGACCTTGACCTTTACATGACCTTGACCTTCAGGTGACCTTCAAGGTCAAACAACTAAACCTAGCAATGACATCATACACTAAGAGCTGCTTTGCACATTTTTCCTACCAGAATACATGTGACCTTGACCCAAGTCAAGGTCATCCAAGGTCATGCAACACAAAGCAGTTTATTCAAGACATAGGAAGCACAATGGTGCTTATTGGCACTTTCTACCATGAGATATGGTCACTTTTAGTGGTTCACTACCCCATTTTGGTCACATTTCATAAGGGTCAAAGTGACCTTGACCTTGATGATATGTGACCAAATGTGTCTCATGATGAAAGTATAACATGTGTACTACAATGTTATGAAGTTTGGAAAAGTTAGCTTCCATAGTTCAGGGTCAAGGTCACTTCAACATATGTATACAATTAAAATTTGAAGAGCTCCTGTGACCTTGACCTTGAAGCAAGGTCAAGTCACCATGTATTTTTGTGAGGCCTTGTCATCCTACACCATCATGCCAAATTGGGTGTTGATAGACTTAATAATCTCCGAGAAAAATCCGACGTTAAAGTTTTTTACGGATGAAAGGATGCCCAGACGCCCGGACGAACGGTGACCTTGACCTTGATGATATGTGACCAAATGTGTCTCATGATGAAAGTATAACATGTACCCCAAATAATTATTAAGTTTGAAACATTTATCTTCCTTAGTTCAGGGTCAAGGTCACTTCAACATATGTATACAATTAAACTTTGAAGAGCTCCTGTGACCTTGACCTTGAAGCAAGATCAAGTCACTATGTACTTTTTGTGAGGCCTTGTCATCCTACACCATCATGCCAAATTGGGTGTTGATAGATTTAATAGTCTCCGAGAAAAATCCAACGTTAAAGTTTTTTTAGGATTACAGGACGCCCAGACGCACGGACACCTGGACGCCCGGACGGACGCCCAGAGGCCCGGACGGGCGACACGGGTGTCCTAGTATGAAAGTATAACATGTGTACTACAATGTTATGAAGTTTGGAAGAGTAATCTTACATAGTTCAGGGTCAAGGTCACTTCAAAAAATATGTATAGAATCCAACTTTAAAGAGCTCCTGTGACCTTGACCTTGAAGCAAGGTCAATCAAACTGGTATCAAAAGATAGGGATACTTTGCCCTATAAACCATATATAGGTCAGGTATCCAATCTCAAAAACTTCAGTCACAAATTGGGAAAATGTGAAAAATTGCTGTTTTTTTATACAACATTTACGGCCCCTGCGACCTTGACCTTGAAGCAAGGTCAAGTCACTATGCACGTTTTTTGACACCTTGTCATCATACACCATCATGCCAAATTGGGTGTTGATAGACTTAATAGTCTCCGAGAAAAATCCAACGTTAAAGTAGAAAGTGACAATAAGCGCCATTGTGCTTCCTATGTCTTGAATTAACAGCTTTGTGTTGCATGACCTTGGATGACCTTGACCTTGGGTCAAGGTCACATGTATTTTGGTAGGAAAAATGTGTAAAGTAGTTCGTAGTGTATGATGTCATTGCTAGGTTTAGTTGTTTGACTTTGACATTGAAGGTCACCTGAAGGTCAAGGTCATGTAAAGGTCAAGGTCATGTAAAGGTCAAGGTCAAGCATGTGAGTCGTATGGGCTTTTTTTACTATACAAGATATTATGCTGGCGCTTCTTATTGTCTCAAGTTCTTTGATTTAACTCGAGCGTTTTTCTCTCCATAGTGACGCCAAGCAAGAGGGAACAGGCACTCGATTCCAAGGTCACACAGATGATGCAATGGCTGGAGGCAAGATGGATCAGCCCACCTCCCGCTACTTACAGGAGGTCACCACTTCCTATCGAAACCTGCTGGACCACTTGAAGAAGCCAGAAAACCTGGCTGAGCTGGAGCGTCTAGTGGAATCTCTTCGGTTGTAGCCATGAAGAAAGGGAAAAGTGCACGGATGTCCATTGCAGCTTGTATGACCGTTGCCTCATTACAACGACGATGAGCTATCTTCATGTACATGCTTGCTCACTTAAATGACAAGTGTTGTGGAAAGCATTGAGGTGGTTCAGGTTTCTGTATGTTGCGGCAGGTACGTGTAGCTGACGTGGCATCATGTTGGAAAGCATGTGGCATGCCTCATGCATCGATATATGATCACTGCTGTATGTTTTGCATAGAAGACACCAGTTGAAATGTGCAGGGTGCCGAGATGGGTATGAGGCCCCAATGGGTTTGGCAGTTTGAAGGTAGCGCGTTTGGGGCCTGCCATATAAGTACAGCTTGAGTTCCTAATTACATTCATTTGCCACTTGTCATTTCTACTAGTAAACTTGAAATTCTGGTTGGATGGATCGATAGATGGACTTGTACGTCCTATCAGCCTTTGAAGGCTCTTTAAGGCCATTACTCACAAAATACATTAGAATCAGTTGCAATAAGAGCAGGTCATATTTCCCTAGTTATTCACCTGTTACGTTACTAAAGGCATAGGGAGACATGGTGGGTGAATTCTTACCCCAACCTCCAGGGAGAACACTGCTTGGAGAAGTTTTTGTTCTTCTTCGAGTTGTTCACAGTAACAACCATTCAGTATTGAAGTTCAGTGCCTCGCATAGCATCTGCTTTGTGAGTTCTACATGCAAGAATGCTGGTATAGGAAGTGTGGGTACAGTGAATGCATATTTTGGCGATGTACATGAATTTGTTACTTTAGGTCTCTTTTACAGTTGTTGGCTTGATGAATAATTTCTTGGTCCATCTGGATGGGCATTGACAGACACTACTCTTGAGTACTGCTGCTGACAATGCAGATGAATTATAAGGAAGTGAAATTCTGCATTAAACACATTATCTATTTTATGCTTTTGTCTAGCTTTGATTCCTTTACTCGTCAATCAACCAGATAAACTCATCAAATGCTCCTTTCACAATTTTAACTGAACTTCATCAAACTTTTTCCCATTAGTTTGTCTCCCTTGAAGTTCAACGCTCATGATCTGCATTCTACTTTGTTAGGAAGTGAACTAGGGCCTAGTGGGAAACTTCCAGGAGATAAACCAGTTTGAGTTGAAGTGAAAAGCAGTGCAATGCAAGTCAGGCAGTTGTTGGTATGATATAATACCTAGAAGCCTACAGCCTCCAAAGAGTCCAGCCACAACAAATCCATACTGTTGCACTCCAACCCAGTGGCTGCCAAACGAAAGTCATCTTAAAATGAAAATCATAGGGCTGTTGTAACTCAATTCCTCCCTCCTCAGTTATGAAGAAAAATCTTTTGTTTAGTTTCGAAATTTCTTGCATGCCTCAGGCCCCATGGAAGTTTGATCTAGTCCAGCAGTAGCCCACTTGCCACAGTGCCACTCCAGCAGTAGCCCACTTACCACAGTGCCACTCCAGCAGTAGCCCACTTGCCACAGTGCCACTCCAGCAGTAGCCCACTTGCCACAGTGCCACTCCAGCAGTAGCCCACTTGCCACAGTGCCACTCCAGCAGTAGCCCACTTGCCACAGTGCCACTCCAGCAGTAGCCCACTTGCCACAGTGTCACTCCAGCAGTAGCCCACTTGCCACAGTGCCACTCCAGCAGTAGCCCACTTACCACAGTGCCACTCCAGCAGTAGCCCACTTGCCACTCCAGCAGTAACCCACTTGCCACAGTGCCACTCCAGCAGTAGCCCACTTGCCACAGTGCCACTCCAGCAGTAGCCCACTTTCCACTCCAGCAGTAGCCCACTTACCACAGTGCCACTCCAGCAGTAGCCCACTTTCCACTCCAGCAGTAGCCCACTTACCACAGTGCCACTCCAGCAGTAGCCCACTTGCCACAGTGCCACTCCAGCAATAGCCCACTTTCCACAGTGCCACTCCAGCAGTAGCCCACTTGCCACTCCAGCAGTAGCCCACTTACCACAGTGCCACTCCAGCAGTAGCCCACTTACCACAGTGCCACTCCAGCAGTAGCTCACTTGCCACTCCAGCAGTAGCCCACTTGCCACAGTGCCACTCCAGCAGTAGCCCACTTGCCACAGTGCCACTCCAGCAGTAGCCCACTTGCCACAGTGCCACTCCAGCAGTAGCCCACTTGCCACAGTGCCACTCCAGCAGTAGCCCACTTGCCACAGTGCCACTCCAGCAGTAGCCCACTTGCCACTCCAGCAGTAGCCCACTTGCCACTCCAGCAGTAGCCCACTTGCCACAGTGCCACTCCAGCAGTAGCCCACTTGCCACAGTGCCACTCCAGCAGTAGCCCACTTGCCACAGTGCCACTCCAGCAGTAGCCCACTTGCCACTCCAGCAGTAGCCCACTTGCCACAGTGCCACTCCAGCAGTAGCCCACTTGCCACTCCAGCAGTAGCCCACTTGCCACTCCAGCAGTAGCCCACTTGCCACTCCAGCAGTAGCCCACTTGCCACTCCAGCAGTAGCCCACTTGCCACTCCAGCAGTAGCCCACTTGCCACTCCAGCAGTAGCCCACTTGCCACAGTGCCACTCCAGCAGTAGCCCACTTGCCACAGTGCCACTCCAGCAGTAGCCCACTTGCCACAGTGCCACTCCAGCAGTAGCCCACTTGCCACAGTGCCACTCCAGCAGTAGCCCACTTGCCACTCCAGCAGTAGCCCACTTGCCACTCCAGCAGTAGCCCACTTGCCACTCCAGCAGTAGCCCACTTGCCACTCCAGCAGTAGCCCACTTGCCACTCCAGCAGTAGCCCACTTGCCACAGTGCCACTCCAGCAGTAGCCCACTTGCCACTCCAGCAGTAGCCCACTTGCCACAGTGCCACTCCAGCAGTAGCCCACTTGCCACAGTGCCACTCCAGCAGTAGCCCACTTGCCACAGTGCCACTCCAGCAGTAGCCCACTTGCCACTCCAGCAGTAGCCCACTTGCCACTCCAGCAGTAGCCCACTTGCCACAGTGCCACTCCAGCAGTAGCCCACTTGCCACAGTGCCACTCCAGCAGTAGCCCACTTGCCACAGTGCCACTCCAGCAGTAGCCCACTTGCCACTCCAGCAGTAGCCCACTTGCCACAGTGCCACTCCAGCAGTAGCCCACTTGCCACAGTGCCACTCCAGCAGTAGCCCACTTCCACAGTGCCACTCCAGCAGTAGCCCACTTGCCACTCCAGCAGTAGCCCACTTGCCACTCCAGCAGTAGCCCACTTGCCACTCCAGCAGTAGCCCACTTGCCACTCCAGCAGTAGCCCACTTGCCACAGTGCCACTCCAGCAGTAGCCCACTTGCCACAGTGCCACTCCAGCAGTAGCCCACTTGCCACAGTGCCACTCCAGCAGTAGCCCACTTGCCACTCCAGCAGTAGCCCACTTGCCACTCCAGCAGTAGCCCACTTGCCACAGTGCCACTCCAGCAGTAGCCCACTTGCCACAGTGCCACTCCAGCAGTAGCCCACTTGCCACAGTGCCACTCCAGCAGTAGCCCACTTGCCACTCCAGCAGTAGCCCACTTGCCACTCCAGCAGTAGCCCACTTGCCACAGTGCCACTCCAGCAGTAGCCCACTTGCCACAGTGCCACTCCAGCAGTAGCCCACAGTGCCACTCCAGCAGTAGCCCACTTGCCACTCCAGCAGTAGCCCACTTGCCACAGTGCCACTCCAGCAGTAGCCCACTTGCCACAGTGCCACTCCAGCAGTAGCCCACTTGCCACAGTGCCACTCCAGCAGTAGCCCACTTGCCACTCCAGCAGTAGCCCACTTGCCACAGTGCCACTCCAGCAGTAGCCCACTTGCCACTCCAGCAGTAGCCCACTTGCCACTCCAGCAGTAGCCCACTTGCCACTCCAGCAGTAGCCCACTTGCCACTCCAGCAGTAGCCCACTTGCCACAGTGCCACTCCAGCAGTAGCCCACTTGCCACTCCAGCAGTAGCCCACTTGCCACTCCAGCAGTAGCCCACTTGCCACTCCAGCAGTAGCCCACTTGCCACTCCAGCAGTAGCCCACTTGCCACAGTGCCACTCCAGCAGTAGCCCACTTGCCACAGTGCCACTCCAGCAGTAGCCCACTTGCCACTCCAGCAGTAGCCCACTTGCCACAGTGCCACTCCAGCAGTAGCCCACTTGCCACAGTGCCACTCCAGCAGTAGCCCACTTGCCACAGTGCCACTCCAGCAGTAGCCCACTTCCACAGTGCCACTCCAGCAGTAGCCCACTTGCCACAGTGCCACTCCAGCAGTAGCCCACTTGCCACAGTGCCACTCCAGCAGTAGCCCACTTCCCACTCCAGCAGTAGCCCACTTGCCACTCCAGCAGTAGCCCACGTGCCACTCCAGCAGTAGCCCACTTGCCACAGTGCCACTCCAGCAGTAGCCCACTTGCCACAGTGCCACTCCAGCAGTAGCCCACTTGCCACTCCAGCAGTAGCCCACTTGCCACTCCAGCAGTAGCCCACTTGCCACAGTGCCACTCCAGCAGTAGCCCACTTGCCACAGTGCCACTCCAGCAGTAGCCCACTTGCCAC
>JAWQFJ010001769.1:28189-46946 GCA_034096865.1 Theodoxus fluviatilis
GTGGCACCTTTCGGATCTCTGATCTTTTGCACTCCGACCCAGTTGGGCGGAGTTTGGATGAAAGAGAGATGGCGTTCTCTCTGATTCGTTGATCTTTTGTACTCCGACCCGGGAGGGCGGAGCTTAGGTGTCGGTCTTTCATAGGCATGTAGGTGGAAGCGTCTCTTGGCCAGGAGCACTTGGTTTTTCCCCTTGTCTGAGCCTCACCGTTTTGGCGAGAGTTTGTATTTGAATCGGTGAAGGTAAATTGTCCTTTTTGTGTATTTCTGTCACGCGCTTACAGGGAACCTGCGCTTGTTTGAAGCCAGTAGTTTTCCCCCCATTGAAGCTCACGTTACTCGTATTGTGGTGTAAAACTGTAATTGTACTGCGCAGATTGTTTGTCTAAATTGTTATTGTAGAAATATTTGTTTGCTGTTGGAGTTGAATTGGTTTGCATATTGGTTGTTTGCTCATTGGTTATTATTCATGTTGGATTGTATCAATAAATTCTATTGTTTGAATTTAATCCTTCTGCCTCAGTGTCCGTTTCAAGTGTCTGTTTATTCATGTTTGTATGTCAGCAGTGTGGCAAAGATACTTTTTAGAGAAAAGCCTCCACCATCCACTTAATTTAAACTAATGCATTGTAGCATAAGTGATAAATTTGGTTCCTAGTCATTTTATTATTATTAAAAAATCGGGATGGCACGCGACACTAATGTAATACAAACAGTAAAATTTATCAAATTTAGACAGAATGCCATTGACTTTCCAGGAAAGACATTTCAGCGTGCCTAAAACTGTGTGAGCCTTGGCCTCCCTCCAGCAACGCTGGTGTCTGCCTGCAACTTAGACATACCATCCACCACCACCACTACTAGTACTACCACCACCAAAACCACCACCACCACCACTACCACCACTACCACCCATATCACCCCCACCATTACCACCCCCACCACCACCACTACCACTACCACCACCACCACCACCACCACCACTGCTACCACCCCCCCTCCACCACTACCACCACGTCCACCACCACCACCACCACCACTACCGCTACCACCACCACCACTACCACCACCACCACCACCACTACTACCCCCCTCCACCACTACCACCACGTCCACCACCACCACCACCACCACCACCACTACCCCCACCACCACCACTACCAATACCCCCACGACCACTACCATCACCACCACGTTCACTTCCACCACCACCACCACCACGACCACGAATTCCACAACCACCACCACCAGCACTACCATCCACCACCACCAGCACCACCACCACTACCAAGATCACTACCACCACCACCACCAGCTCCACCAGCATCAGCACCACCACTACCATCACCACTACCACCACCACCAATATAACTACCACCTCCGCCACCACCACCAACCACCACAACCTCCCCACCAGTACCACTATCACCACCACAAACACTACCACTTCTACCACCACCACCAACCACCACTACCTCCCCACCAGTACCACTACCACTACCACCACCACCACTATCACCACCACCATCAACAACACTACTAACGACAATAATTTGAAAACGATGAAGACAACGATTATGACGACGACGATGATAATGATGATGATGATGATGATGATGATGATGATGATGGATGATGATGATGATGATGACTGTCTTTGTTGTCGTAACGCTTGCTGATAAGTGGATTGAAATGGGGAGCATTTCAGTTCAAAATTCTCTTTCATCCTGCCACTGTGTGGCGTTGCAGGAGCCGAGCCACGCTGGAGGCCATCAAGAGTGTGGCAGGGAGGGTGGTCAGGGTGATGGTCAACAAACGCAGCCCTGCCAGACGAGGACACTTTGGGGATGAGACGCAGAGTAGCTGTTATCAGGGCACGGGGTTGGCCTACTTCATCCACCACCTCTTCGTCATCGTGGCCACCAACAGGTAGGCGTGCATGGCTCGATGTGCACGTGCAGTTCTTTCTCGGGTTCGGTTTTTACTCATTCTTTCTGTCTTGTCTTCGTTCCTTTCTTTATTCACTCGATCTTACCTCTGACAGTTCGGACACCCTGTCTTCCGTTGGTCCTTCCATCCGTATATTCTCTGATGAAGCTCTGAGTGAATCGTTGCGATAAACATGGCACACTGACCTTGCTGAGGGTTAAAGACGAGGGACTTTTCGAAGAACATCCGTGTTCCTGTCATCCTTTGACATAAAAGCAAATATCACATTGCTCTTCTATGAATATGTTACACCGAGAACATCGCAAGGCACTGAATGACTAAGTGATGTGTTAATGAATGGAAAAAGTTCACGTTCGTTTGCAGGTGTTAGTCAGTCAAAGCAATTAAAAGGACATGGGACATTCTTTTTTTGTTCTCGTATATTTTTACTCAAGCAATTATTGAACAGAATTTCCTAACTCTATAAATCGTGACGTAAGAATGTCTTTTCACACACACACCCCTTCCCCTTCCCTTTCTCCCTTCCTAACCCTCCCCCCCCCCCTTCCCCTTCCTTCATACTACAAATCATTAAAATGTGGGGTTTCTTCAATGCCTCGCACATAGAAGTGACTGATTTCTTACCAAGAGGACTGTGCCTCTCCTTTCCAGACACGTCATTTTCGACGACGAGGAGGCGCGCAACTCCACCATCGAGTTTTTTTCCGACAGTGTCGCGACTTGGGGCCAGTGGCGCAGGTTCCCGGGCTCTGGCATCATCCGCGCCTGTACGGAGCGCGATTTCTCCCTGGTGGTCTACTGGCTGCACCCCACCACTACAAGTCCATTGTATGCAAACTTTTCATAAATCTGCTCGAGTGATTCCATACAAATGTTGCGACTTGTCTCCTTCGTGAAGTCCTACCTGTATGGTGGTTCTCCTAGCTTGCGCCGGGAAGTCCTACCTGTACGGTGGTTCTCCTAGCTTGCGCCGGGAAGTCCTACCTGTATGGTGGTTCTCCTAGCTTGCGTCGGGAAGTCCTACCTGTACGGTGGTTCTCCTAGCTTGCGCCGGGAAGTCCTACCTGTACGGTGGTTCTCCTAGCTTGCGCCGGGAAGTCCTACCTGTATGGTGGTTCTCCTAGCTTGCGCCGGGAAGTCCTACCTGTACGGTGGTTCTCCTAGCTTGCGCCGGGAAGTCCTACCTGTATGGTGGTTCTCCTAGCTTGCGCCGGGAAGTCCTACCTGTGTGGTGGTTCTCCTAGCTTGCGCCGGGAAGTCCTACCTGTACGGTGGTTCTCCTAGCTTGCGCCGGGAAGTCCTACCTGTATGGTGGTTCTCCTAGCTTGCGCCGGGAAGTCCTACCTGTACGGTGGTTCTCCTAGCTTGCGCCGGGAAGTCCTACCTGTACGGTGGTTCTCCTAGCTTGCGCCGGGAAGTCCTACCTGTATGGTGGTTCTCCTACCTTGCGGTCGCGGCGTTCCAAACTGCGTTGATGCTATATCTGCATCCTCGGACAAGGTGCTTATCTTGTATCTCCCCACCCAGGAGTAAAACTGAGCACCTGTGAGGCGGCGAGGGCCCGCTTTAGAGCGATTTAGCCAAGTATGCGGCCATGAGCGAGCATCGGGTCGGAATAGTTCTCAGGGAGTGGAGATGCTGTTGGTACCTGGCTGTGTGCGTCCTCTCTGTCAGTGAGCTTGTCGTCAGGTTCCAGCAACGGATTGATCAAGTGGCCCAATGATTAGGGAATAACGTGTAATGCGCTTTGAGCCATGGATGTGGGTGATAAGTCGCTTTAGATTGCCAAAGCATTTGCCTCCACGTAGATCGTCTCCATGATGGTATGAAAATAACTTTTCAGTAATGGTTTCTGTGGCATAGGTACTATTACACATTCTCACACTTGCTTAGCAGTTAAACAGCGACATGCAGCCAAGACCAAACGTCAGAAGGACGTGTGGAACGGAACGCCATGCTCCATTAGTCCTGGTTGATGTTAGTTATTTCAGATTACCAATCCCTTCTTTCGTTCATCTTGCAAGGTCTCTAAGCATACGTGCAATTTTCCATAGAACGGTGCGCAAACGTTCGTTTGGCTGTTGGGAGCCTTTTTTCCCACCCCTGTAGAGCACGGGTTTCAAAAAGCAGCATTCGTTTCGTCACTGGTCTGCAATTGACACAGCCACCACTGGACTCAGCGTGCGTACAGCACAAAGACCGTCAATAGTAGGTCGCTCCACTGGATGCAGTCAATAATACCCTTACTGCTTTTCCCACGACTGGTCTTCCAACCGGACTATCCTGTTGTCAGTGGTGCGGTGCCGGTCCCCTTACTCATGTTATCCAAGGTAGTCGGGCTTTCGCACAACCAAAACGAAGCGGAATCTCCTTGGCAAAATACCTTATCTGCTGTGAGCATGGACTAGTTTGGTCACGCAGACTCAGTCGCCAACCCACTACGAGAGCCTTTCCTTTCTACTGGCCCCCTCCTGACACATGGACATAGCAGCGGTCAGGACGCTTCCAACACGATGCAACGCCAGTCCCTGACCATCACTCGTTCCTGTGTGTGGGGAGGAAACTGACGTCGATGGCAAGACATACCGTCTGCGTCATCGCCCATCCCGAACAACATGACTCAAACACGTCAGCTTTGGATGTGGTTCTGCACGAGAACCTTGCTCACCCAGGGGAGTTCCACCACAACGACCCCCACCCGTGTGGGGCTCCAGCGGCGCCCCATTTCTGCTATTCCCCAACTGGGAAGAGCGACGTCTCTCCAGATAGCATCTGGTACCACTGACGGACACACTGACCTGAACCGTCCTGAAGTCAGAGTGGCGCGTATGCAGGGACCAACAACCCCATTCAGCTCTTCATATCACGGAGTTCAACAGAGAAATGGTCGGCTGGAAGATGCTCAACGACCTCTCTGTCCAAACTTGGAGGATGTCCAGTAGAGTTCCCGTTCAGCAGTAAGACCATCCTCGGGTAGCGGGCCACACTGGACTTGATCATCCCAAGGCCCAACTCAATTGAATCTAGGTACCATCTGTCTCAACACCAGCCACTGTCGTTATGCACCAGTAGCAGCTCAATCCCAGTCTGCCCACGATGAGTCGGCTTCTGATGTGGGCGTTACTTGTGCTGGCCAGGCCTAGCTGCAAAAGGAACTTCCAAGACAGGGTCCTCCAAAGGCAAACGTGAGTTGAAATCCGAGATAGACCACTCCTACCTAATCCAGACCTGTAGAAATCTGGGCAGCCTGATTTGCACGCTTCTGGAAGAGGACTCGATTGACAAGCAGTGTCACCCCATTTCTTTCTTCACCATGGCCAAAGCCCTGACAGATCTCCATGCCGCCTGCCTCGGCCACCGTCCATGCTTCTGCGCAGCTCTGAAGTCCTCTGGTATGTGAGCGAGATGCTCGCCTTTTGGCATTTGCTTGGGCGTTCCTGTACCAATCTTGTTCAACCATAGGCGATTTTAAAATCTTTCTCGGCAGTTACGATCAGAGTTGAGGAAGGGACGTTGAAGTGAGGTGGAAAAGGTGAGGTCACTGTGTAATCTCCTACGTTTATAAAACTGTTATGGTGTTTCATATTCAATACAAATGCTTGGGACACAATGCTCAATGTTAGAACATCTGTCAATTATTCAGCAAGCCTTTTTGTCCGCCTTTCCAACACCATCTTTGTGCTGCATTCCTAAAATATCTGGATGCTCACTTGGACTTGTTCATGTTTTTAGAATAACTGAACTTGGGCAGTGACGACGTGTTTGCTTTGTCTTGCAGGAATTCGTGGAGACCACGACGAACTGCAGCGTTTCCACATCAGCCAGGCAGGGGAACGGTTGCGTGACCTTCACCTCTCCACCCAGACTGAATTCCAGCCGCCCAGCGCTCCGGAACCTCATTTAAAATGTCCTTTAACTCAAACCTGCATGACCTTCGACACGCCAGCAGCAGGTCAGCCAAAGGCTGCATCAGGCTTGACACGACCTATTCCTCAACCCTCTGTGACCTCTGACTCGACCTTGGCAGGTCAGAAATGGCCAAACGGCTGCGTGCTTCAGGCAGCAGTTGACCTTTTGATTTCCTGTCTGTCGAATCCTGGGGTCACCATGGTAGGATCGCTGCCAGAGATGAACCTTCTGCTGCGCATCACCACACAGGTGGCTCGGTTGATGATGCTGGGCGGAGCCCTGGGCAAGGAAAGGATGGACCAGTCTGGAGGCGGACGGCAAGGCAGACCAGGCTTGGACGCCTCTCTTCTGGAGGACTTCATGGCGGTGTTGGCAGACAGCTACGGCAGCTTCATGGCCGTCGCCGATCTTTGGCGACAGATGGCTCTGGAGTCACAGAGGACGGACGTACCCAAAAGTGGCAGCAGTGATGGTGTTCCCAAGAACGAGACGCCCCTGACGGCAGCGGAGGAAACGCCTACAACGAACGCCGACGAGGAGGGAGCCGCTTCAGAGGATGCGGCAAACGACCGAAAATCAATCTCTGAACTCCCTACTGGTGGTGATTCAACACTTCACATGCAGAAAGAAAGCTCCACAGGTGGGGGAACTAGACCCGGGTCACCTAAAGAAACGTTCGAACATTTCGCCCATCTGCTGCAGCACGAGTCCCCCCAGGGGAAGACCCGTGCTTGCAATTGCGGACGTCCGAACAGTCGATGTGTGCAAAAGAAAATGGAGGTCTTGCGGGAGGAAATGTTGGATCAGCTGCCCAGGTCATTGTCCCAGGCCTTAGAGCTGAATTCTGACTACGACAGAGATGTGGAACACACG
This sequence comes from Theodoxus fluviatilis, assembly GCA_034096865.1. Taxonomy (NCBI): domain Eukaryota; kingdom Metazoa; phylum Mollusca; class Gastropoda; order Cycloneritida; family Neritidae; genus Theodoxus; species Theodoxus fluviatilis. Next base: position 34,921 of record JAWQFJ010001769.1, read on the forward strand.
AAGATAATGGCAGCCATGTCTGCCATCTTCAACACGCTGTCCTGCATACACAAAGACGTGCCCGCCACCCATTGCAGACTGGCCTTTTCTCGCCGCTTGCGGAAGGCTTGGACTTGCGCTGACGCTTCCGTGGTTACGACCGTTTGGGAGAATCTTGAACTGGTGCTGCGCAAGGCCAAAAGCATCCTGGATCTGGCCAGAGAGGAATGGAAAATTCTCAAGCCAAGGAATGACACTGACAAACCCAGTACGCGGATGGCCACACAACACAGACGCGACAAGGCGGGTGCGGCCACGATCTCGGGGAACGACGTGTCTGCAGCTGCCCAGATTGTGGGAACAGACGCAGAAGAGCAGCAGTCCCCAGGGCACAGTGACGTCAGTCAAGGGCAGCAGCTCCCAGGGCACAATGACGTCAGTCAAGGGCAGCAGTCCCCAGTGCACAGTGACGTCAGTCAAGGGCTGCAGTCCCCAGGGTACAGTGACGTTAGTGAAAGGCTGAGGCTCCCTGTGCAAGAAAGCGAAGGACACGAAGGTTCTAGACGGCAGCTAGGACTGCTTCCAAGAAACGTTCCTGAGCATGAAGCATTCTGCTACCTTTGTTGGTGGGGGAAGATGCACCTCGTCAAAAACGAAGAGCAGACGGCTGACTACTGGAAATTCCAAGTATGTATTGCTTTTACTAATATTCATTGAAAACCCATAATTTATTTGTGCGACATTCATTTTATAGTCTTGGATCAAATAATAATCTTTTGAAAGTCATTTACCTTGCGCAAGGGATGCTTTGATAAAATGTGAAGGTTCGGAAAAGCCTCCAGAGACGGGTCAGACTAGTAGACTCGTGCAAGGAGAGGGGTGTAAGAATGACAGCTAAGCTGGTGGACCACACAACATCTGATTTGCTGCGTTTTCACCTGGTGGTTTTCGAATCTTAAGATTATTTTGTCATTCTGTGTGTGAATCATTGCAAATTCACAGCGGATTAACCGACCAAGATCGCTTGCCAATCAGATATTGTGGCCCGCTAGCTTGTTTTCCGCCAGTTTGGCTCTGTCCCACACCCTCTCCTAGGACGAGTCCACTTTGGTGTGGCTCATCTCAGGAAACATTTCCAAAAATTCTTTTGACATGGGAATCTACTTGTATGGTTTGAACTGAACAAAAAGGACATTCTTGCTGGTTGCTATGTGTTTACGGCCTGCGCTGCTGAGTGCATGCAAGGTGCTGTACGTGCTCTCTGGTAAAATAAACACAACAACAATGACGACAACATAAATCGTATATGTAGGCTACGGGTGCATACATGCTATATTCCCAGGGTATATAAATTTAAGTGTTGGTGGCTTGGGGCCATGGGGCATTTTGTGGACTCTTCACCCAGGAGTATTGCTTTACTGTTGGATTTTTCAACCAATGCAGCTAGTGTGTGTGTGTGTGCGTGTGTGTGTGCGTGCGTGTGTGTGTGTGTGTGTGTGTGTGCGTGCGTGCATTTGCGTTTGTGTTTGTGTGTGTGTGCGTGTGTGTATGCGTGTGTGTGTGTGTGTGTGTGTGTGTGTGTGAATATGTGTGTCTGTGCGTGCGTGCGTGAATGTGTGTGTGTGTGAATGTGTGTGTGTCTGTGCGTGCGTGCGTGAATGTGTGTATTTGTTTTTTGTGTGTGGACGTGCTTATGAATAATGTGCAATGTTACAGTGGAGGCCGTTTAATTAAAGTTCCAGCCCCGTACAAGGTTCCAATTTGCCTCCCTCCTCATGCTAGCTTGCTCGGACAGTGCCGATTCGTCGTTCGCCATAACACCTTTTTGTATGAACTGAAATTAGGGCCACGCTACATCTTTCTTTATTAAACCACTTTGTATATTACCTGAAATTGGGCCACACTTCATTCTTCTATATAACTCAACTTTGTATTACCTGAAATTAGGGCCACACTTCATTCTTCTATATAACTCAACTTTGTATTACCTGAAATTAGGGCCACACTTCATTCTTCTATATAACTCAACTTTGTATTACCTGAAATTAGGGCCACACTTCATTCTTCTTTATAACTCAACTTTGTATTACCTGAAATTAGGGCCACACTTCATCCTTCTTTATAACACCGCTTTGTATTACCTGAAATTAGGGCCACACTTCATCCTCCTCTATAACACAGCTTTGTATTACCTGAAATTAGGGCCACACTTCATCCTTCTCTATGACACAGCTTTGTATATTACCTGAAATTAGGGCCACACTTCATCCTTCTTTATAACACAGCTTTGTATATTACCTGAAATTAGGGCCACACTTCATCCTTCTCTATAACACAGCTCTGTATATTACCTGAAATTAGGGCCACACTTCATCCTTCTTTATAACACCGCTTTGTATTACCTGAAATTAGGGCCACACTTCATCCTTCTCTATAACACAGCTTTGTATATTACCTGAAATTAGGGCCACACTTCATCCTTCTCTATAACACAGCTCTGTATATTACCTGAAATTAGGGCCACACTTCATCCTTCTTTATAACACAGCTTTGTATATTACCTGAAATTAGGGCCACACTTCATCCTTCTTTATAACACCAGTTAGAATTACCTGAAATTAGGGCAACACTATGGCCGAGGAAGGCACACAACAGTATGTCCAACAGGTGGAGCTTCATGAGGATTCAGGTGTTTGTCCTTTGCCAACACTAGTGTGGAGAGGCCCACCGTGGGTCTGCCTTGGTTCCAGAAGAGGATGAAACGAGAGTCCGGAGCCTCAGCCGAGGAATGGCAGCTGCTCATGGACTGGAGGACCACGCTACGACTGTGGATGGGCACCGTTGCAGTGGACGTCATCAGCCTCGACGATAAACGCTTAACGGACGAGGTATCTTTTTCTCTTCTTCCCCCCCCCCCCCCCCCCCTTCTTCTCCCTAACATTTAGTGCTTGGGGAATACATGTAGATGGAAATGGCATGAAACTGAGGTCAACAGGGAAAGACAGCAAGAAGGCGGGTTTGGAGGTGTTACAACTGAAACTATAGTGCCTTTGGGGATGCAAAGCCATAGATTGCTACTGTCATAGGCTAGACGGTGGTTTATCCTGAAACGTAAAGCGTGACCTACTTACATATGAATGACATGACGTTTTCACCCGAAATATGGGTTTTCATCGTTTTCTTTCACCTTATTACCCGATCAAATGATACTTTCATCTAAATATGTTTGTATAATCAATCACACTCAACAAATACAACAATCTGTGGGTTCCAGATTTCACGAAACGCTCACCGTTATAGCCGGCTAATCACAGTTAAGATAACAAGAGTAGGCGGAGGAATATCATCTCTGCGGGGCATTGTCCAATCACAAAATTCGGCGGGTGAACACGTCATGTCATTCATATGTAAATAGGTCACGCTCTACGTTTCAGGATAAACCACCGTCTAGCCTATGACACTACCGCTACTGACGTTCGTCTTCACCTCCCACCCACCCCACCCCCTCCTATCCCTCTCCCCCTTTGCCCCTACCTCTGCCCCCCCCCCCCCCCCCCCCCGTCTTTTGCTGTCCAATTTTGTTAATTTTGATGCTCACTGGCTGATCTGTTGCCCTAAATGAGGAGTCGATTCGACCCAGACCTTGGCGTCAGACAGTTAATTGGCACTGGCTTTATGGACGTCCAAGTAATCCGGCTGATGTCAAGCCCTTTCTGTCCGTAGCCACAGACCATGTTGTCGTCTATGTGTAACGCAAACTTTTCCAGTTCTCTGGCATGCCACTCCTGGACACCACGTCTACATTGAGTGGGCAGCAGTACGTCACTGACTGTTAGCTGCTATATTCGTCTTGCCCAGGCAAGCCGACGGCTATTCGAGCTCATCAACAGACACGGAAGGCGCGTCTTCTTGGCAGGCTGTCGTCAGATGATGGCATCGTCAACTCCTGTCTGTGTCCCCTCCCTGGATGAATTGATGCAAAAACCTGATCAGGAGGATGGAATCACGAGGTAATCTGTCTGTCTGTCTGTCTATCTGTCTGTCTGTCTGATCTGTCTGTCTGTCTGTCTGATCTGTCTGTCTGTCTCTGTCTCTCTCTCTCTCTCTGTCTCTCTGTCTCTCTCTGGCTCTCTCTGGCTCTGTCTCTCTCTCTCTCTGTCTCTCTCTCTCTCTCTCTCTCTCTCTCTCTATCTATCTCTCTCCTCTGTCTGTCTGTCTGTCTGTCTGTCTCTCTCTCTCTCTCTCTCTCTCTCTCTCTCTCTCTCTCTCTCTCTCTCTCTCTCTCTCTCTCTCTCTCTCTCTCTCTCCTCTCCTCTCCTCTCCTCAAACTGCTCCAACAGTCTGAGTTCGCCGCAGGTCACGCACGAGACATCACGACAGGGCTGATGACGACGTTTGAAGTGAAAAGCAGTGCAATGCAAGTCAGGCAGTGGTTGATAGTATCCCTAGAAGCCTACAGCCTCATAATAGTCTAGCCACAACAAATCCATAGTGTGAATGAGTGTGTTCAAGGGCTAGATGGAAGCTTGGTATCTCCACAATTCGGAAAAGAAACCCACAAACTCGCTCACCCAAAATGGACACAAAGGGTCAGTGAATTCTTATGAATGTTTTCGTCAAAAAGACAGCATTCGGTACTGCGTTAATTTAACTCGATCGTTTTTCTCTCCATAGTGGCGCCAAGCAAGAGGGAACAGGCACTCGATTCCAAGACCACACAGATGACGCAACGGCTGGAGACAAGATGGATCAGCCCACCTCCCGCTACTTACAGGAGGTCACCACTTCCTATCGAAACCTGCTGGACCACTTGAAGAAGCCAGAAAACCTGGCTGAGCTGGAGCGTCTAGTGGAATCGCTTCGGTTGTAGCCATTAAGAAAGGGAAAAGTGCACGGATGTCCACAGCAGCTTGTATGACGGTTGCCTCGTTACAACGACGATGAGCTATCTTCATGTATATGCTTGCTCACTTAAATGGCAAGTGTTGTGGAAAGCATTGAGGTGGTTCAGGTTTCTGTATGTTGCGGCAGGTACGTGTAGCTGACGTGGCATCATGTTGGAAAGCATGTGGCATGCCTCATGCATCGATATACCATGATCACTGCTGAATGTTTTGCATAGAAGACACCAGTTGAAATGTGCAGGGTGCCGAGATGGGTATGAGGCCCCAATGGGTTTGGCAGTTTGAAGGTAGCTCGTTTGGGGCCTGTCATATAAGTTCAGCTTGAGTTCCTAATTACATTCATTTGCCACTTGTCATTTCTACTAGTAAACTTGAAATTCTGGTTGAATGGATCGATAGATGGACTTGTACGTCCTATCAGCCTTTGAAGGCTCTTTAAGGCAATTACTCACAAAATACATTAGAATCAGTTGCAATAAGAGCAGGTCATATTTCCCTAGTTATTCACCTGTTACGTTACTAAAGGCGTAGGGAGACATGGTGGGTGAATTCTTACCCCAACCTCCAGGGAGAACACTGCTTGGAGAAGTTTTTGTTCTTCTTGGAGTTGCTCACAGTAACAACCATTCAGTATTGAAGTTCAGTGCCTCGCATAGCATCTGCTTTGTGAGTTCTACATGCAAGAATGCTGGTATAGGAAGTGTGGGTTCATGTGAATGCATATTTTGGCGATGTACATGAATTTGTTACTTTAGGTCTCTTTTACAGTTGTTGGCTTGATGAATAATTTCTTGGTCCATCTGGATGGGCATTGACAGACACTACTCTTGAGTACTGCTGCTGACAATGCAGATGAATTATAAGGAAGTGAAATTCATTAAACACATTATCTATTTTATGCTTTTGCCTAGCTTTGATTCATTTACTCATCAATCAACCAGATAAACTCATCAAATGCTCCTTTCACAATTTTGACTGCACTTCATCAAACTTTTTCCCATTAGTTTGCCTCCCTTGAAGTTCAACGCTCATGATCTGCATTCTACTTTGTTAGGAAGTGAACTCGGGCCTAGTGTGAACTTCCAGGAGATAAACCAGTTTGAGTTGAAGTGAAAAGCAGTGCAATGCAAGTCAGGCAGTTGTTGGTACGATAGAATACCTAGAAGCCTACAGCCTCCAAAGAGTCCAGCCACAACAAATCCATTGTGTTGCACTCCAACCCAGGTCCAGTGGCTGCCAAACGAAAGTCATCTTAGAATGAAAATCATAGGGCTGTTGTAACTCAATTCCTCCCTCCTCAGTTATGAATAAAAATCTTTTGTTTAGTTTCAAAATTTCTTGCATGCCTCAGGCCCCATGGAAGTTTGATCTAGTCCAGCAGTAGCCCACTTACCACAGTGCCACTCCAGCAGTAGCCCACTTGCCACAGTGCCACTCCAGCAGTAGCCCACTTGCCACTCCAGCAGTAGCCCACTTGCCACTCCAGCAGTAGCCCACTTGCCACAGTGCCACTCCAGCAGTAGCCCACTTGCCACAGTGCCACTCCAGCAGTAGCCCACTTGCCACTCCAGCAGTAGCCCACTTGCCACTCCAGCAGTAGCCCACTTACCACTCCAGCAGTAGCCCACTTGCCACAGTGCCACTCCAGCAGTAGCCCACTTGCCACAGTGCCACTCCAGCAGTAGCCCACTTGACACAGTGCCACTCCAGCAGTAGCCCACTTGCCACTCCAGCAGTAGCCCACTTGTCACTCCAGCAGTAGCCCACTTGATACAGTGCCACTCCAGCAGTAGCCCACTTGCCACAGTGCCACTCCAGCAGTAGCCCACTTACCACAGTGCCACTCCAGCAGTAGCCCACTTGCCACTCCAGCAGTAGCATACTTGCCACTCCAGCAGTAGCCCACTTGCCACAGTGCCACTCCAGCAGTAGCCCACTTGCCACAGTGCCACTCCAGCAGTAGCCCACTTGCCACAGTGCCACTCCAGCAGTAGCCCACTTGCCACAGTGCCACTCCAGCAGTAGCCCACTTGCCACTCCAGCAGTAGCCCACTTGTCACTCCAGCAGTAGCCCACTTGCCACAGTGTCACTCCAGCAGTAGCCCACTTGCCACTCCAGCAGTAGCCCACTTGCCTCAGTGCCACTCCAGCAGTAGCCCACTTGCCACAGTGCCACTCCAGCAGTAGCCCACTTGCCACAGTGCCACTCCAGCAGTAGCCCATTTTCCACAGTGCCACTCCAGCAGTAGCCCACTTGCCACTCCAGCAGTAGCCCACTTGCTACTCCAGCAGTAGCCCACTTGCCACTCCAACAGTAGCCCACTTGCCACAGTGTCACTCCAGCAGTAGCCTACTTGCCACAGTGTCACTCCAGCAGTAGCCCACTTGCCACTCCAGCAGTAGCCCACTTGCCACTCCAGCAGTAGCCCATTTGCCACTCCAGCAGTAGCCCACTTGCCACAGTGTCACTCCAGCAGTAGCCCACTTGCCTCAGTGCCACTCCAGCAATAGCCCACTTGCCACAGTGCCACTCCAGCAGTAGCCCACTTGCCACGCCAGCAGTAGCCCACTTGCCACAGTGCCACTCCAGCAGTAACCCACTTTCCACAGTGCCACTTCAGCAGTAGTCCACTTGCCACTCCAGCAGTAGCCCACTTGCCACTCCAGCAGTAGCCCACTTACCACTCCAGCAGTAGCCCACTTGCCACTCCAGCAGTAGCCCACTTACCACTCCAGCAGTAGCCCACTTGCAACTCCAGCAGTAGCCCCCTTTCCACAGTGCCACTCCAGCAGTAGCCCACATGCCACAGTGCCACTCCAGCAGTAGCCCACTTGCCACAGTGCCACTCCAGCAGTAGCCCACTTGCCACAGTGTTACTCCAGCAGTAGCCCACTTGCCACAGTGCCACTCCAGCAGTAGCCCACTTACCACAGTGCCACTCCAGCAGTAGCCCACTTACCACAGTGCCACTCCAGCAGTAGCCCACTTGCCACTCCAGCAGTAGCCCACTTGCCACAGTGCCACTCCAGCAGTAGCCCACTTGCCACAGTGCCACTCCAGCAGTAGCCCACTTGCCACTCCAGCAGTAGCCCACTTGCCACTCCAGCAGTAGCCCACTTGCCACAGTGCCACTCCAGCAGTAGCCCACTTGCCACAGTGCCACTCCAGCAGTAGCCCACTTGCCACTCCAGCAGTAGCCCACTTGCCACTCCAGCAGTAGCCCACTTGCCACAGTGCCACTCCAGCAGTAGCCCACTTGCCACTCCAGCAGTAGCCCACTTGCCACAGTGCCACTCCAGCAGTAGCCCACTTGCCACAGTGCCACTCCAGCAGTAGCCCACTTGCCAAGTGCCACTCCAGCAGTAGCCCACTTGCCACTCCAGCAGTAGCCCACTTGCCACTCCAGCAGTAGCCCACTTGCCACAGTGCCACTCCAGCAGTAGCCCACTTGCCACAGTGCCACTCCAGCAGTAGCCCACTTGCCACAGTGCCACTCCAGCAGTAGCCCACTTGCCACTCCAGCAGTAGCCCACTTGCCACTCCAGCAGTAGCCCACTTGCACAGTGCCACTCCAGCAGTAGCCCACTTGCCACAGTGCCACTCCAGCAGTAGCCCACTTGCCACAGTGCCACTCCAGCAGTAGCCCACTTGCCACTCCAGCAGTAGCCCACTTGCCACTCCAGCAGTAGCCCACTTGCCACAGTGCCACTCCAGCAGTAGCCCACTTGCCACTCCAGCAGTAGCCCACTTGCCACAGTGCCACTCCAGCAGTAGCCCACTTGCCACAGTGCCACTCCAGCAGTAGCCCACTTGCCACAGTGCCACTCCAGCAGTAGCCCACTTGCCACAGTGCCACTCCAGCAGTAGCCCACTTGCCACTCCAGCAGTAGCCCACTTGCCACTCCAGCAGTAGCCCACTTGCCACTCCAGCAGTAGCCCACTTGCCACAGTGCCACTCCAGCAGTAGCCCACTTGCCACAGTGCCACTCCAGCAGTAGCCCACTTGCCACTCCAGCAGTAGCCCACTTGCCACTCCAGCAGTAGCCCACTTGCCACAGTGCCACTCCAGCAGTAGCCCACTTGCCAAAATGCCACTCCAGCAGTAGCCCACTTACCACAGTGCCACTCCAGCAGTAGCCCACTTGCCACTCCAGCAGTAGCATACTTGCCACTCCAGCAGTAGCCCACTTGCCACAGTGCCACTCCAGCAGTAGCCCACTTGCCACAGTGCCACTCCAACAGTAGCCCACTTGACACAGTGCCACTCCAGCAGTAGCCCACTTGCCACAGTGCCACTCCAGCAGTAGCCCACTTGCCACTCCAGCAGTAGCCCACTTGCCACTCCAGCAGTAGCCCACTTACCACAGTGTCACTCCAGCAGTAGCCCACTTGCCACTCCAGCAGTAGCCCACTTGCCTCAGTGCCACTCCAGCAGTAGCCCACTTGCCACAGTGCCACTCCAGCAGTAGCCCACTTGCCACAGTGCCACTCCAGCAGTAGCCCATTTTCCACAGTGCCACTCCAGCAGTAGCCCACTTGCCACTCCAGCAGTAGCCCACTTGCTACTCCAGCAGTAGCCCACTTGCCACTCCAGCAGTAGCCCACTTGCCACAGTGCCACTCCAGCAGTAGCCCACTTGCCACAGTGCCACTCCAGCAGTAGCTCACTTGCCACTCCAGCAGTAGCCCACTTACCACAGTGCCACTCCAGCAGTAGCCCACTTGCTACTCCAGCAGTAGCCCACTTTCCACTTGCCACTCCAGCAGTAGCCCACTTGCTACTCCAGCAGTAGCCCACTTGCCACTCCAGCAGTAGCCCGCTTGCCACAGTGCCACTCCAGCAGTAGCCCACTTTCCACTCCAACAGTAGCCCACTTGCCACTTCAGCAGTAGCCCACTTGCCACAGTGCCACTCCAGCAGTAGCCCACTTGCCACTCCAGCAGTAGCCCACTTACCACTCCAGCAGTAGCCCACTTACCACTCCAGCAGTAGCCCACATGCCACTCCAGCAGTAGCCCACTTGCCACAGTGTCACTCCAGCAGTAGCCCACTTGCCACAGTGTCACTCCAGCAGTAGCCCACTTGCCACTCCAGCAGTAGCCCACTTGCCACTCCAGCAGTAGCCCATTTGCCACTCCAGCAGTAGCCCACTTGCCACAGTGTCACTCCAGCAGTAGCCCACTTGCCACAGTGCCACTCCAGCAGTAGCCCACTTGCCACAGTGCCACTCCAGCAGTAGCCCACTTGCCACGCCAGCAGTAGCCCACTTGCCACAGTGCCACTCCAGCAGTAGCCCACTTTCCACAGTGCCACTCCAGCAGTAGTCCACTTGCCACTCCAGCAGTAGCCCACTTGCCACTCCAGCAGTAGCCCACTTACCACTCCAGCAGTAGCCCACTTGCCACTCCAGCAGTAGCCCACTTACCACTCCAGCAGTAGCCCACTTGCAACTCCAGCAGTAGCCCCCTTTCCACAGTGCCACTCCAGCAGTAGCCCACATGCCACAGTGCCACTCCAGCAGTAGCCCACTTGCCACAGTGCCACTCCAGCAGTAGCCCACTTGCCACAGTGTTACTCCAGCAGTAGCCCACTTGCCACAGTGCCACTCCAGCAGTAGCCCACTTACCACAGTGCCACTCCAGCAGTAGCCCACTTGCCACTCCAGCAGTAGCCCACTTGCCACAGTGCCACTCCAGCAGTAGCCCACTTGCCACAGTGCCACTCCAGCAGTAGCCCACTTGCCACTCCAGCAGTAGCCCACTTGCCGCTCCAGCAGTAGCCCACTTGCCACAGTGCCACTCCAGCAGTAGCCCACTTGCCACAGTGCCACTCCAGCAGTAGCCCACTTGCCACAGTGCCACTCCAGCAGTAGCCCACTTGCCACTCCAGCAGTAGCCCACTTGCCACAGTGCCACTCCAGCAGTAGCCCACTTGCCACAGTGCCACTCCAGCAGTAGCCCACTTGCCACTCCAGCAGTAGCGCACTTGCCACAGTGCCACTCCAGCAGTAGCCCACTTGCCACAGTGCCACTCCAGCAGTAGCCCACTTGCCACAGTGCCACTCCAGCAGTAGCCCACTTGCCACTCCAGCAGTAGCCCACTTGCCACATTGCCACTCCAGCAGTAGCCCACTTGCCACTCCAGCAGTAGCCCACTTGCCACAGTGCCACTCCAGCAGTAGCCCACTTGCCACAGTGCCACTCCAGCAGTAGCCCACTTGCCACTCCAGCAGTAGCCCACTTGCCACTCCAGCAGTAGCCCACTTGCCACAGTGCCACTCCAGCAGTAGCCCACTTGCCACAGTGCCAATCCAGCAGTAGCCCACTTGCCACTCCAGCAGTAGCCCACTTGCCACAGTGCCACTCCAGCAGTAGCCCACTTGCCACTCCAGCAGTAGCCCACTTGCCACTCCAGCAGTAGCCCACTTGCCACAGTGTCACTCCAGCAGTAGCCCACTTGCCACAGTGCCACTCCAGCAGTAGCCCACTTGCCACAGTGCCACTCCAGCAGTAGCCCACTTGCCACTCCAGCAGTAGCCCACTTGCCACAGTGCCACTCCAGCAGTAGCCCACTTGCCACTCCAGCAGTAGCCCACTTGCCACTCCAGCAGTAGCCCACTTGCCACTCCAGCAGTAGCCCACTTGCCACGTGCCACTCCAGCAGTAGCCCACTTGCCACAGTGCCACTCCAGCAGTAGCCCACTTGCCACAGTGCCACTCCAGCAGTAGCCCACTTGCCACAGTGCCACTCCAGCAGTAGCCCACTTGCCACAGTGCCACTCCAGCAGTAGCCCACTTGCCACTCCAGCAGTAGCCCACTTGCCACTCCAGCAGTAGCCCACTTGCCACTCCAGCAGTAGCCCACTTGCCACAGTGCCACTCCAGCAGTAGCCCACTTGCCACAGTGCCACTCCAGCAGTAGCCCACTTGCCACTCCAGCAGTAGCCCACTTGCCACAGTGCCACTCCAGCAGTAGCCCACTTGCCACTCCAGCAGTAGCCCACTTGCCACTCCAGCAGTAGCCCACTTGCCACTCCAGCAGTAGCCCACTTGCCACTCCAGCAGTAGCCCACTTGCCACAGTGCCACTCCAGCAGTAGCCCACTTGCCACTCCAGCAGTAGCCCACTTGCACAGTGCCACTC